>MEIZ01000234.1:41836-54128 GCA_001723225.1 Globodera ellingtonae | reverse complement strand
TTTCAAATGGAGAGGGGGTTACTAATAGAGAAAATACGGTATAAGAAAAACAGAAAATATTCCACAAATGAATGGGTTCAAATTGAGAGAAAAATTTCAGATACTTTTGGTGTTGGTCGAACAACAATTTATAAATGGATGAAAGAATTGGGTCTAAATCGAGAAACAAAGTCAAACTTTTCTGAGTTCGAAAAATGTGAAATTTTGAAACAATTTGAAAAGATAAAGCAAATGTCAGAAGGCCAAACTCAAAAAGATTTCAATGAATGAACTCGATGATCAAATTGCAAAAAAATTGGGCGTTAGTAGAGCTACAATTATTCGATGGAAGCGCAAATTTGGCCTTTCTGTTAGCAAGAAAACATTATTTAATGCAACAAAAATTGGAATTTTGAAGAAATATGCCAAAATAAAAGGGGAAAATCTGAAAATGACTGATGCCGTTATTGCTGAAATGTTAAAGATTTCAACAGGAAGCCTAAGTAATTGGAAAAAAGAATTTAAAGATGAAATTAAGAAGCTTTGAAAATATACGGACCTTGAAGGCCTTGACTCAACACGCGAAGATGTTATTAGTTCAAAATTAAAATGCAAAAAAATTTGTTGCATTGCATGCGTTGAGGAAAGACTTGATCTTTTTGGACTGAAAATTTCCGACAGCTGACTGAAAGTTCGTTCCGATTCAACCGTTCCCGGCGGCGGTGCCAAATATTTTGAAACAATCTGTTTGATGTTTGGATATGTTGAATTCCCACGCCAAAAAACCAACGGGTCGGCATCAAACTCAATTGTAGGGCTCTGAATGAATAGATTTTACAGACAATCGAGATTAACTAATTCTCACTTTAAAAAAGGAATCGATTTCATTGATTATTACATTGCTTAAATCATTTTGCGATTGGGTAGAGTCAACGGATCCGCATGAGGTTGGAAACAGAAAATTTGACAGTGGATTGTCAGATTGAGTGGGCAGCGGTTCGTAATATGTTTCTTCTGAATCGGAAACACGCCTTTGTGGATTGATAAAGAGTTCAATTTCCATCTGTAGGCCTGGATCCAGACCTTGAAAAATAACAATCATTTTAGTAATTCCTTGCTGGGTTTCACACATAAAATGAAACAATAGAAATTTAAAATAAGTCCTATGAACGAAATGCCAGAATAAAATGAAAGAATCCGAAAATGTGTGATTATGGCAGTATATGTAAATGGAAAGCTTAATTTAAGATCAAAAAAATGCCCGGAAAATTCAAATATTGAAAATAATTTTTTATAAATTTTGAATTTTCGACTAATTTGTTAAGGGATTTGCAACACAATTTTAAAAATGCGGTAATTTTTCGAAGCTTTTTTTGCTAATTCTGTGGGCTCATCTTGATCTGGCGCTGAATTGTTTTCGTCTTCCGACCAATTTTCATCATAAATTTCATCAAATTACTGTTTCAATATTTCATCAATATTTTTCTGATCAGAAATGTTTGGAGCTTGTCCGTCTTGATCTTCTTCTTTAACATGACGACAGTTCAACTCTTTTGAATCATTACTTTCATCGTCCCATCCTTTTCCAAATATTTCATCAAATGATTTGTAAAGTTTTGGTCCTTCTCCGCTTTGGCCACAGATTCAGCATTTTTGATTAAATATATTGTAAAGAATAAAATATTAATTAATAGCCGGTATTCATTGTTTGCAATTCCTTAAGAATTTCTTTAAAATTAAAAAAGGTTAATATTTAGTAATAAACTAATTTTGTCATAATTCTATGCCTTATATTGTGGTTTACTGAAAAGATCAGATCGTTCAAAGCCAAATTCTTTCAAAGCCAAATTCTTTCAATTAAATATTAAATAATTTTTTTCGCTAGTGATTACACTAACAAGGGATGTAGCCGGATGCACAAAATTGTCCGGAAACGGAATTCCGGCTCCCAAAAATGTCGGGAATTCCCAGTAAGAAATTCTCGAATTAAGATTGCCTAAATAAACTCTAAAGACCGAGAATTTCGATAATATTTCAAATGCAAAAATTCTGCAGCTTTTGGACCATTTTCATTAAAATTCCATCAAAAATTCAAAATTTCTTGCGGCGTTTTGGGGCACAAAATCATAATAAAACGTTTATTTCTGCAAAATTCTTATAAAATTAATCCTTTCCATGCAAGAATTGCTTAAAAAATAGTGACACCTCACACTTTTTGCGCAAATAAATAATTTTTATCAAATTTTTTTATACTCAGTTAATCTTCCTTTTTGACCCAAATGCCCCGTTGGGAGTGCCATAAGTTGGAATGTTTCCAGCATACCTATTAGCTGAATCATTTGGTTGGACTTTTAAATTATTTTTGATGGTAAAAATATTTTTTTGGTTTGTTTGGAAATTTTTTGAATTTTCATTTTTTTGGTCACCAAAATTTGAGATTTTGCACAAAATTTCGTTTAGGACCAAAACTAAATAAAACATTTGATGAAATATATAAACAGTTGGGACGCGGAGGTGCCGGAATTTACAGAAACCGAAGAATGGCAAAAAATGGAAACACAGACAACAGAAGTTGAGAATAAATCAACTGATCAGCCCAATCCAAATGAACAAAGCTTTTCTGATCATATGAAAGTTTTGTCAATAGAAAAATAAGGGCAAGATCAAATAGCGAAAAATATTTTGATTACACCAATTTTCATTATCAATGTTGTAAATTGCCAAAATCTTAGACATTCCTGGCCCTATTTTATAGAAATTAAAATCACAATTTACGCACATTTTCAAACAGAATATTTGGGACAACAAATTATTGGGGATGCAAATAAAATAAGGTTGTACAATTGGTGCGAAACGATATWGAATTGATTTGGGTTAGTGTATTTATGGGGGCCATTTGTTGATGGACGCAACAAAGGACTTAACCTATTCAATATATTCTTGAAAAAAATGAACAACAGCTTTCAAAAAAATCCATCTCAAGCAATAATAACATCTTCACGCTGAGTCAAAGGCATCAAAGTCCGTATATTTTCAAAGGTTCTTAATTTCTTCTTTAAATTGTTTTTTCCAATTAATTAGGCTTCTTTTTGAGATTTTCAACAAATTAGCAATGTCACAATCACTCATTTTTGGATTTTTTCCTTTTATTTTCGCATATTTCTTCATAATTCCACTTTTTGTTGCATCAGAAAACTTTTTATTGCTGACAGAAAGGCCAAATTTGCGCTTCCATTCATAAATTGTTCTCACACAAACGCCCAATTTTTTTGCGATTTTATCATCGAGTTCATTCATTGAAATATTTTTGAGTTTTGCCTCCGTACATTTGCTTTTTATCTTTTAAATTCTTTCAAAATTTCACGTTTTTCTATCTCAGAAAACTTTGATTTAAACTTTGTTTCTCGACTTATACCCTTCTTTGATCCATTTATACACTTTTGTGCGATTTACACCCAAACCATTTGATATTTTTCTCTCAATTTGAGCCCATTCATTTGTGGAATATTTTCTGTTTTTCTTATAATTTTCTTTCATTTCATGGAATTTTTGGATAATTTCACGTTTGTGCTGATCAGACTCAATTTTTTCCCATTCTTACAGAGCTGGGGAAAACTTAATATTTTTTCTGACGAAATTCGATGAGTGTACGTGCCATGGAAAGTTTGGGCCGCACCACTCTTTAGACTTCTGAAGCAGGACAACAAAATTTACTTTCGGTGAGACAAAAAAAACAGCATTCGCGATTCGAGAAACTTCACACCAAGTTGACAAGTCGAACAAATAAGGACCGGATTTTTAGTTTTTAAATATTTTTCCTGAAAGCGCCTTGATCTGAAAAGCACGAAAATCATGTTTTCAGGTCACAACTATCGTTTTTCATCAAGTTTTTAGCAACTATTTCATAAAATTTGAAAATTTTATGTGAAAATGGCCAATTTTACGATCGTTTTTCATCAAGTTTTTCGCCAAAAGGCCTAACAATCCTATTTTCCATCCTTCAACAGAGCCCAGAATTTCAATTAAATAATACAAAATAGATTATAAGATGCAATGGGATGCCTTGACCGAACGCGATTTCCACTGGTTTAACATTTTATTTAAACAATTTAAAAATAAAATTCCCCACCACCACCCCTCTCTTATCACCCAGCCTCTTCGGCAATCATTAGCCCTTCAGCTTCGCCTGCCTCCATCGCCCCGGCCGTGGATGGTCCTGCGGCAGGTTGGACTTCGGTCACCTCCACCGCGGCGGAATCCATTTCTGCGGATGGACCGGCAGCAGGCGGTGGTGCCCGTCGTTGGGCTTTAAATTCATTTAAATGTTTACTTTTTAAATATATAAAAACCCTTTCGCTGTTTGTGCGCCTCCATGCGTTGCACATATTTGTGGAATTGTCGGGCCTTGGCCCCAAAGTAGCCGGAGGCAATCGACGGCTGGGTTGGTTGTTTTTGGGCTTGGCGCTGTTGCTTCAACGTCTCTTTCCAATCGGGCCCGAGACGTCTTTCCATTCTCTCTCTGAACTGGCGCCCGCTGCGTGCCTCCCCGTGCCCGTTTGTTTCAGTGAAGCGGCCTAACATAAAAGTGACGCCCCAGCCCAAATAGTCCACCTCCTCCATCTCGAATTTTACCAGGAAATGTGCGAAATCCAGACCACATTTGCTACACGACACGAAAATTGGTCCTGTTTTGAAAAAACATCTGGTCGGTTTCGTTTTTAGAATTTTACCTTGCACAATTTTTTCGATTGGGTGTGTAGCTCCTGTGTAAACACGCTTGAACATTTTCCCATTTCTGGATTGCGCATCGAGTACTTGCGGAGGCAAATGCACACAGTGTCTTGGCTCCTTTCTTGGAGCCATCGTCCTGCCATACGAATACTGAAGGCGATTCGTGCCCTTCTATTGAGGTTTATGATTTGTTATGCGGACCCCCCCAATCCCCCTCAAATTGCACCATTTGTGTAACCAATGTGTTCCGGGTTCGGGCGCCACCACGGAGACGAGACATGAGATGGAGAGTCGACTCCTTCTGGATGTTGTAGTCGGTCAAAGCGAGACCGTCTTCGAGCTGTTTTCCGGCGAAGATCAAAAGCTGCTGATCAGACGGAATGCCCTCCTTGTCATGGATCTTGGCCTTCACTTTTTGGATAGTGTCGGAGAGACAAACACAAAGGGCGGAAGTGCGCGTCGATCATACGAAAATTTGGACCTACATTTTCAATATACTACTGCACGTCGGCTTTTTCTAACAACTTTCAATTTTTGATTACGGTGAATTGTGCACATGAGTCGCATACTACCGGTATTGTTCAAAAAAGCCAAAAAAAAATGCGATAAAAAATATCTCACTCGCCAAAGACATAAACTGCAAATTCCAATTATTTTGTCAGTCGGTGTCTGCTAATTTTATTTTGCATTCTCAAAATTTTAAAAAAATTATGAAAAAAACCGTAATCCGCGATTGTTTGGTTAAGTTTTATGTTTGTTTTAGTAACGAATATATTTTTGCATGCTTTGAATTTTATTGAAGAAAAATTATTAAAMAAATTTGAAAAATTATGAAAKCCGTTATCCGGTCAATTATTAGCATAAATAAACCGGACCACGTCAAGTATAGGGGTAAAATCTGGTCCACCCTAAGCCCAAAAAACGACGAGAGATAAGGGACAATGAGAGAGTGCAGAGAAAAAGAGACAGAAACAAAGTTGCAAATTTTGATCGATCAAATACCTCGCGCAAGGCGCGCGTACGTGCGCGAGAGGGGGAGGGCTGGAGGGAAGGAAGGAAGGGAAGGAGCCGTGAGCGGATTTTAAATTTGACAGAGCTGTTGCCTTATGTTATTGACGGCATTGAAGTCGCACAGCGACGCTGCACTGCGACAACGCATTTTGGCAAAATTGGCTATGGACGGAGCGAACGTCAAATATGAAAGCGTGGTCGAAGTATCAACTTTAAAGCAACAGTTTCGTAGGCCATGGCTATAGAGGCGCCCAAGATTTCAAATTTGACAATTTTTAACCTCTTGTTGTTGTGCCTTTTGAAATTTATCCCGACAGCACCTGTCGGCGGCACCGTTGGGCTCTGCCTTCCAGAAAAATTAAATCAAACTTAGGCGTGCATTTTTAGTTAAAAAAAATTTCATTTTTTTAAAAAGGAACCAAAAAAATGCATTTTTAAAAACCTAACAATGGAGTTTGGCCATCCCCGGCCGGGGATCCCCGTTCCCCGGTTTGCTAACTCCGTAAACAGTTGAAGGAGTGCACGGCGCTAAGGCCGGTACGAGTTTCAAACCGGTTCGGGGTAAATCAACAGTAGTATAAGGTGCAAGAGTTTGAGGGTAAGAGCCAGAAATGTATTCCATTAAAGATTTTGTTTTTTATCTTTTCTTGAACTATTAACAAGTTCAGAGCAGAATAGTTCAAAATTTGAGAACAATTGATTTTGCGTTTACCACAAACGGCTGCTTGCCGCTTCAAATGGAAAGCATTTGTTGATATCTCTTACATTGGCATTATTTAAATGCAAATACCAACAGTTCAAATAATTGGTCCCAACCAACTAAAAGTTATGAATATATTTTTTTATAATTTATGTCWTTTTGAATAGATTTAATTTAGGTCYACACTCGGCAGGTTTACTTGTGTCATTAATCATGGTTAGCTGCTTCTTTTAAAATTGGYAATAAAAGTGTTTTTAATTATATCTCACACAAATTTGGGTCATAACAAAAAGGGGGAAATTTTCGATTGGATTAATTTTCCCAGCATTGATTGGCTTTTAGGAATTAACGTTGAGTCGGGCCTACAAAGTCCGTAAATTTCCAAAAGTTCTGAATTTCTTCTGTAATTGCTTTTTCCAATTACGTAGGCTTCTTGATGATATGTTCAAATATTAGCAATAACTCCATTTGTCATTTTCGGATTCGAAGAAGTTCAAGAGAGGACAAGCTCCAAACACTTCTGATCAGAAAAGTATTGATGAAATATTGAAACAGAAATTTGATGAAATTTATGATGAAAAATGGTCTGAAGACGAAAACAATTCAGCGCCAGATCAAGATGAGAGTGTTGATGAACAGCAAAATGAGTCCAATGAACATAAAAAAATTGAATCAGATCAGCAAAAACGTCAAATTATCCAAAAATTCCGTGAAATTAAAGAAGATTATAAGAAAAACAGAAAATATTCCACAAATGAATGGGTTCAAATTGAGATAAAAATATCAAATGGTTTGGGTGTTGGTCGCTCAACAATTTATAAATGGATCAAAGAATTGCGTTTAAATAAAGAAACAAAGCATAAATCAAAGTTTTCTGAATCCGAATCCTCAAAAATGGAATATGGACGAGAATTTTAATTCAAAAAAATTCCAATTCATTAATCAACCAATTTTTCATGTCCCGAGTAAATCCCCTTTTACATCGCGCGGGAACTGGAAAAATTTAGAAAATTTAACACAAAGTTTTTTTAAATTTTTGGTAATTAGTCAGTATGAATTAAGAGATTTGCAAACCTGCTTTAGTTTTTTCCTTTTTTCTTGGGTTGAATGCAATTTCATGCTTAGTCCAAACTCTTTTTGTCTTTTTATGAGTTTTGTGCAAGGGTCGCAAGCACCTCCGCGTCCCAACCTTTTCCATATATTTCATCAAATGATTTATTTAGTTTTGGATGGCTCACAGATCCATAGTTTGTGCGATGCAAATGGCTTTTGTGTGTTGAAGAATGGTAACTTAAATAGTTGGATTTTTTCGGGGAGAAAATGGGTGGAAATAATATGCCAATCAATTTTTGATTAGCTGCATTTCAATAGAATTAATTCTATTTCCTAATTTATTAATATTTTTATTAAGGTAAATTCAAGTCAATAAAAAAATGGAATTTTGGCTTTTAATTATTATTTTATTCTTTACAATATATTTAATCAAAAATGCTAATTCTGTGGGCGATGGCGGACAAGAATCATAACTTTACAAATCATTTGATGAAATATTTGGAAAAGGATGGGACGATGAAAGTAATGATTCAAAAGACTTGAATTGTCGTCATGTTAAAGAAGAAGTTCAAGACGGACAAGTTCCAATACACTTCTGATCAGAAAAATATTGATGAAATATTGAAACAGAAATTTGATGAAATTTATGATGAAAATTGGTCGGAAGACGAAAACAATTCAGCGCCAGATCAAGATGATAATGTTGATGAACAGCAAAATGAGTCCAATGAATGTGAAAAAATTGAGTCTAATCAGCAAAAACGTGAAATTATCCAAAAATTCCGTGAAATGAAAGAAAATTATCGGGAAAGAAACAAACGCSKWCACTCTAACAAAGAATGGAATCAAATTGAGATAATAATATCAAATGGTTTGGGTGTTGGTCGTTCAACAATTTATAAATGGATCAAAGAATTGAGTCTAAGAAAAGAAACAAAGGCAAAGTTTTCTGAGTCCGAAAAACGTGAAATTTTAAAACAATTTGATGAAATAAAAAGCAAATGTAAAAAGGCAAAACTCAAAAACATTTCAATGCGTGAACTTGATGAAAAAATTGTGAAAAAATTGGGCGTTTGTAGAACAACAATTATTGGCTGGAAGCGCAAATTTGGCCTTACTGTCAGCAATAAAATTTCTGACGCAACAAAAATTGAAATTTTGAAGAAATATGCCAAAATAAAAGGGGAAAATCCGAAAATGACTGATGCCGTTATTGCCGATATTCTGAACATATCATTAAAAAGCCTAAGTAATTGGAAAAAACAATTTCAATATGAAATAAGAACCTTTAAAAATATACGGACTTTATAGGCCAATGCGAAGATGTTATTATTTGTTTGGGCTCGGATTATTTATAAATTTTTTATTATTTAAGGATTGTATTTTTGCCTCGCCCTATTCATCCTGATTTTGATTGATTTTTATTTTTTATGCCAAAATAAAAGGGAAGAATTCCGAAAATGCGTGATTGTGAAATTTCTGATTTGTTAAAAGTAAATAGAAAGCTCAATTTAGTGATCAAAATAAGCATCGGAGGGTTTCATAATATTTATGAACGAATTTTGTTTTATATTGATTGTAAATGTCAAAATATTTAATTTTTTATAATATCTTAACTTTTTTTTTGTTACTAAACTAAAACCCATATATAGACTCTATCTTGCCAATAACAAAATTTATGGAAGCTCCGCGGGGTCTGGCAAGCTTCAGCATCATGATGGGCAACTATAAAATAGATGGTAACTTCCTAAGAGCATACTTTAATGAATACATCGTTTCCTGGGCCAGGAATCAAAAATAATTTTTTTATGAATTTTTTTGTGCCATTTTTTTCTTTTTTGTTTTGTTATTATTATTATTTATAGGGAAAATTTATAGAGATTGCCCCTTACATTCGGAAATTTAGTATCGACTAAAATTTGAGCGGAGATTGATTGACCGGTGACAGGTCAAAAATTTTTGGGAGGGCCTAAAACCGCTGAATAAAAGTGCTTCAAATACATACTTGATAGACCCCAGCGATAAGGAGCCTGGATGCAGCGTCTGTTTGGCATTTTTGTTAGCAGAAGGTTAGGAAAAAGATTTTTTTGTCCGTTAGGTGTTTTGTCCATTAGTGGTTTTGTCCTAGCGGCCTTGCTTTGCGTTTTACGGACCGCATATGTTTCTAGCTGTTTTCAGCGCATGTTAACATAAAAATATACCTCAATTATTTTTTGCGTTCATTTTTGCTACAATATCCTTCTTAGAAATGTGTTGACAATAACGATGACTACCCATTTCTGCAGAAGACATTTTCGCAGTGGACACTTCCGCAGTGCCATTTTTCAAATTTTTATCTATTTTTTCCAATCTACAGTATTTTAATACTGAATAACATTAAATGTGCAAAAAAACCTGGTCCTGTGAGAGTGAAAATTCCGAAAATGACAAATGGAGTTATTGCTAATATTTTGAACATATCATCAAGAAGCCTACGTAAATGGAAAAAACAATTTAGAGAAGAAATTCAAAACTTTTGGAAATTTACGGACTTTGTAGGCCCGACTCAACGTTAATTTCTAAAAAGCAAACAATCGCCGGGAAAATTAATCCAATCGAAAATTTCCCCCTTTTTGCTATTACCCAAATTTGTGTGAGATATAATTAAAAACACTTTTATTCCCAATTTCTAAAGAAGCAGCGCGAGCCCTTGATTAATGGACATAAGTCCGAGTGTTGACTTAAATAAAATCTATTCAAAATGACATAAATTATAAAAAATCATAACAAATTCCGGAACCGGGGCATCACTGGTTGAAACTGGACCCCAAGTTTTTTCGGGAAGCTGAATTTAATAAAATCTTGTAGTTCTTGGATTATTCGATTTAAAGTTAGTTTCTAAATAAATCATTTTCAGAACGGAAATGAAATAAAAGACAAATTTTTAATTATATTTCAATCAATAGTTTTTTAATAAAGTGAATAAATAAATAAAAATAATTCAACGATTGCATATTTGAGTAAATAGTTAGTAAATTGTAGTTTGAACGAGCATTCCTAACAATACAAATATAAAATAAAATATTTTCATTTGCGAAAATTTGATTTTGGAAGGCAAAATATTTAATTTTATTCTGAAATTAAAATGAAATTTTGGCTATTATTTATTATTTCTATCGTTACAACAAATTTTATCAAAAATGCTCATTCTGTGGACAAAGGCGGACAAGAGCCAAAACTTTACAAATCATTTGATGAAATATTTGGAAAAGGATGAGATTCCGAAACATCRAAAAATCCCGAAATATCCGAAACCCGAAATTTTGCCCAGCCCGGGTAGTCATCGTTATTGTCAACTCATTTGTAAAAGGATACTGTAGCAAAAATGAACGCAAAAATAATTGAGGTATATTTTTATGTTAACATGAGCTGAAAAACAGCTAGAAACATATGCGGTCCGTAAAACGCAAAGCAAGGCCGCTAGGACAAAACCACTAATGGACAACATCCCTAATAAACCAAAAGCTGTCAAAATAACTAATAAGTTAAAATCCCTAATGAGCCAAAAAGCGGTCAAAATACAGTCCCGAGCTGATCAAAATTTCGTTTCGTTTCGTTACGTGTTTTTCGTGGCTTTTTGGTCGTTTCGTGTTGCGTTTCGTTTCGTAAATAAAATTTAAATTTTTCGTTTCCTTTCGTTTTGTAAAAGACTGTTTTCCACGAAAAAACAAGACGAAAATCACGCCTAAAGATCGAGGTTTTTGATCAAAAGTCCATTCTAGTTAGTGGTGGTGTATTGGTGAGTGGTTAGAGTTGAAATGGACGTGTTGCTTCAGATCCCCAACCTGTAATCGAAAATGGGGATCCTCGGTCCTCATCCCCGGGGGGGGGCGGGGATAAAAATGCACCCCTAAAGATGGCCATCATATCAGAAATTTAAATGAATATTCATTTACTGTTTGAATTTTGGTTGAGATGTGCTTTTTGACAAAAGATTTCAACCAAAAAATTTGGTGAAATTTCTTAACCAAAATCCAAAAATTTTTCCCTACGGCGCCTGTCGGGACCGTCGGGCTCTCCTTCCCAAAAAATTAAATCTTTATGGTGCATATTTGCCATAATAAAAGCCTTTTCTTAGGGGTGCACTTTAATTTAAGAAATTTCGATTTAAAAAAAAAAGTCCCCAAAAAATTGCATTATTCCAAAAATGCACGCCTAAAATGGATTTTTCCCATCCCCGTACGGGAATCCCCGTTCCCCGGTTTGCCCATCCCCGAAAACGGGGATCCCCGGTTTGTCGTCCCCGGTATCCCCGTCCCCGGTTTGACCGGGGATCCCCCCCCCCGGGAACTACCCTAGTTTATACAAAACGAACGACAGAAAGGCCAAATTTTGTGCAAAATCTCATCGATTTCATAGTTTGTGGGAAGCAAATGGCTTTTGTGGGTTGAAGAATGGTAAATAAATAATCTGCCAATCAATTGCCCACTTTTCATGCACAAATGATTTTTTTAAATAGTTAGTTTTGTAGTTTGAACAAGCATTCAATTAATAACGCAAATAAAATCATCAGATTAATAAATTACTTCAATATTTCTTTTTTTTGTGTAAAAATTCATTTCGTAAAGCAAAATATTTTATTACTTCATTCGAAAATAAAAAATGAAATTTTGGTTATTAATTTTTATTTCATTTTTTACAATAAATTTGATCAAAAATGCTAATTCTGTGGGCGATGGCGGAAAAGGGCCAAAACTTTACAAATCATTTGATGAAATATTTGGAAAAGGATGGGACGATGAAAGTAATGATTCAAAAGACTTGAACTGTCGTCATGTT
>MEIZ01000234.1:2828-29183 GCA_001723225.1 Globodera ellingtonae | reverse complement strand
CAATAACGGCATCTGTCATTTTTGGATTTTTCCCTTTTATTTTGGCATATTTCTTCAAAATTCCAATTTTTGTTGCATCAGAAAATTGTTTCTTGGTGCTAGAAAGGCCAAAGTCGCTCTTCCATAAAGTAATTGTAGCTCTACAAACGCCCAATTTTTTTGCAATTTTATCATCAAGTTCATTCATTGAAATGTTTTTGAGTTTTGCCTTTTTACATTTGCTTTTTATTTCATCAAATTGTTTTAAAATTTMACGTTTTTCGGACTCAGAAAACTTTTCTCGACTTAGACCCAATTTTCTGATCCATTTATACAATTTTGTTCGATTTACACCCAAACCATTTGATATATTTTCCTCAATTTGAACCCTTTCTTTGTTTGAGTGTGAGCGTTTGTTTTTTTCCCGATAATTTTCTTTCATTTCACGGAATTTTTGAATTATTTCCCGTTTTTGCTGATCAGACTRAATTTTTTCACATTCATTGGACTCATTTTGCTGTTCATTAACACTCTCATCTTGATCTGGCACTGAATTGTTTTCATCTTCCGACCAATTTTCATCATAAATTTCATCAAATTTCTGTTTCAATATTTCATCAATATTTTTCTGATCAGAAGTGTTTGGAGCTTGTCCGTCTTGATCTTCTTCTTTAACATGACGACAGTTCAAATCTTTTGAATCATTACTTTCATCGTCCCATCCTTTTCCAAATATTTCATCAAATGTTTTGTAAAGTTTTGGCCCTTGTCCGCTTTCGCCCACAGAATTAGCATTTTTGATCAAATTTGTTGAAATGAATGAAATACTAATTAATATCCAAAATTTCATGTTTATTGGCTAAAATTTATTTAAATAAAATATTAATAAGAAATATTTTGTGCATCGAATTATTTTAGTGAAAATGTGGCAAATTAAATTGATTCGCATATTATTTTCCACACATTTATTCTCCCCCCTCCTCAATTTTTTTCTGGCAATTCATGTGAATGCCCACGTCACCTCTTTCACCAAATACATTTATCCCAATTCTTCAACATACAAAAACAAGCCTGCAAAATTTCTAACTCGAAGCTCGAAATTTGACTCTGAAAATTTAGCCATACTCGAAGTAGGCAACCTTGATTCAAATCGGTTCAAAATTTCTTTAAAATATGTAATTGATTTGAAAATTTATCAATCGGTGCACAAATGGGAAATCTGTAATTAATCCTTCTCTTGACCCATATCGAAGATGCAACAAAACTTGGAATTTTGAAGAAATAGAAAAAAATCCAAAAATGAGTGATTGTGCAAAAAGCAGCCTTAATAGATGGAAAATAAAATTTTGTGAAGAAAAAAAGCATTTTTAAAGGCACAAAATTGTAGAACATTTCCAACCCCGGCACGACTSAAGATGTTTTCGTATTTTGAATGTACGATTAATTCAATTTTGATTTTGTAGTGCCCTAATTATACTTAGTATTTGTCCAAAAATCRAATTGGTTATTTTTTGCAATGTCTGAGTTTGCATATATATGTGTCGGCGTATTATTTGAAAAATAGGATTATTCAATAGTGCAATTCTGTSCTCATCTCCACAAACAGTTTGGCGAATCTCGATGAAGATGACTGATTTGTTTCTTCTTCTTCTCGAACTGTACTTTGCTTTACCGCAATGTAATGCTTCTTCTTCTTCTGCAGGCCTCAACTTTGTTGCGCAACAAATTTTCAAGATTCATTTTCGTTTATCTATAAATCAATTAGGAGGTACATATACGTGCGCGAGATGAATTTATATAATGCTTTTGCTCTCGATCTGACTTAATCTACCGAATACGTCTTCAATTTGTAAAAGGAAATGTTAAAAAACGAATTGTTAAAATTTATAGGCGAAATGGTACATAAGCGAAATGCACGGCAGCGGTTTCTGTTGATTCATGCGGCTACAGGTCTTTCGACACGGGACGTTTCGCCACTGACGAGGGGACCATCCCTTACTGTCAGTACTCAGATCACTTTCAAACCATGCACTTGGCTTTTCGAATTAATTCAATAAAAATGGATAAAGCCTTATAATAGAAAAAAATAAACGATTTTTCTTGACCAGTTTAGCAAAAAATTGCTTGGTTTTGGAAACATATACTCCTAAAAATCAAACAAAAATGGTGCTAGCCATTATGGCGTTTTTAAATCTGCCATTATGGACGTTTTATAAATCTGCCACTATGGGCGTTTTGTAAATCCGCCACAAACCACATTGTATAAGCATAAAAATTTTAATTAACAAATGTTATTTTCGTCAATAAACATAAATTTTAAAAATAAAATCAAATTTTGGGTGATTTTATGTATACTAAATTTAAAACAATTCAACAAGTTTGTTTCGAATTTATTACTAAATTCGCGTTCAAAACCCAGATCAACCCAGCAGCAGATGAGAAGACAATCGTTCGGTGGTCCCAATTATTTAGTTGAAAATGACACGTTCTTGAAAAGCATTCGAAATCATAAATTCGGATTCTTTTCATAGCAATATTCTAAGAGTTAGTATGAAAGCAAAATTTGTCCACGATTGGGTTTTATTTCATTGAAACGTACAATAGCCATCTCACTCACAAATAAGACAAAACGGCACATGACCATGTTCCGATTTACATTGCTGGTCAAAGTACCAAAAAGGAAATCCCATTTATGCAAAATTCCTGAAAAACAGGTCAAACAGCAACATCTCAATGTGAATTTGCAAACAAATACTGCAATTTGTACTATATATCTTTTGTACTGTCGAAATTACCCTTTGTCGAAACTACTCACTGTCGGAAGTGGTGAAAAACYATAAAATAAAAAAAATAGTTCACTATCGAAATTWTCCKATGTCCAAATCAATCACTGTCGAATTTTACTGTCGGAATTGCCGGACACGAAAGAAATTGTCAAATTTAGAATAGCACTGGGATACTTCTGCGTTTCCCTCTCGATTTTATTCTGACTTTTGAGGTTTCATTTTAGCAGTGGTCTAATTCTCCAAATATGTCAACAAATGTTTTATTTTAGTTTTTAGTCTTCCTCCAAGTTGGTTCACAGATTTAGCACAAAAAACATTAAAACCTATACATGCAGAGAGGCTGACAAACTTCTACAGTTTTGTAGATGCTTATTTTGATGACTAGAGACTAGATTGAGCTTTCCATTTACATAGACTACTTCCTGAGATTTTCAACAGATCAGAAATGTCACAATTACTCATTTTCGGAATTCTTCCATTTTATTTTGGCATAAAAATAAAAATCAATCACAAATCAGGATGATTAGGGCGAGGCAAAAATATAATCCTTAAATAATAAAAAATCTATAAATAATCCGAAACCAGACCAATAATAACATCTTCGCATTGGCCTACAAAGTCCGTAAATTTTTAAAMGTTTTTATTTTGTGTTGAAATTGCTTTTTCCATTTAGTTATACTTCTTCTTGAGATTTTCAACAAATCAGCAATATTACAATCACTCATTTTTGGATGTTTTCCTTTTATTTTCGCATATTTCTTTATAATCCCAATTTTTTTTGCATCAGAAATTTTATTGCTGACAGAAAGGCKWAATTTGCGCTTCCATCGAATAATTGTAGCTCTACTAACGCCCAATTTTTTTGCAATTTTCTCATTAAGTTCACGCATTAAAATGTTTTCGAGTTTTGCCATCATACATTTGCTTTTTATCTTTTCAAATTGTTTCAAAATTTTACGTTTTTCTAACTCAGAAAACTTTTCTTGGGTTAGACCCAACTTTTTAATCCATTTATAAATTGTTGAGCGACCAACACCCAAACCATTTGATATTTTTATCTCAATATGACCCATTCATTGTTTGATTGTGCGCCTTTGTTTTTTTCCCGATATTTATCTTTCATTTCACGGAATTTTTGGATAATTTCACGTTTCTGTTGATCAGATTCTATTTTTTTACATTTATTGGACTCATTTTGCTGTTCATCAACACTTTCATCTTGATCTGGCACAGAATTGTTTTCGTCTTCCGACCAATTTTCATCATAAATTTCATCAAATTTCTGTTTCAATATTTCATCAATATTTTTCTGATCAGAAGTGTTTGGAGCTTGTACGTCTTGAACTTCTTCTTAACATGACGACAGTCCAACTCTTTTGAATCATTACTTTCATCGAACTTTCATTGCCTGCAATTCCTTAAGAATAAAAAACATTAATATTTAGACTAATTTTTAGTCAATAGAAAGTCAATGTTTATTAATCCAATGCTTTATATTGTGGTTTCATGAGAAGATCAAATCGTTCAATGCCAAAATTTTTAATTGAATATTAATTATTACATGCAAAATTATTCATTGCGGAGTGCTAACAACCACTTGGCCATAGCACATTGAGGAAAAGGAAAAATAATTAGGCTATCAAAAATTTTCCCAAAAATGGCTTTTAACATTTCCTTGTTTATTTATTTCCATTAAATGTTTTGTGCCTATATCAAAGGAGATTATTAAAAAGTTTAAACAATCACTATCCTGCCAGCAAACAGTTGCAAATTCGGCTAAGATCTGGAAACCAACAAAACTGTCAAGCAATTGGCCGCGAGCCTTCAACCAATAGTTAGCAACTAACACACAATTGCACATAAACTGAAGGCGGTTCTGATCTGGCAGCCAACAAAGTTATCAACTAATTGATCGGAGGCCCAAATTTAGGGGGCTCAGCGCCGCCTGTTGGCTAATCTAAGCTGCCAATCAATTGGGGGAGGTTTCCGGTATTAAGTGACAATTAATTCGATGTAGAGTAGAACAGGAAAGTGGCCAATTTGGGGGACCCAAAACCGCCTGTTGGGCTANCCAAACTTTCATTGTTTTCAATTCCTTAAGAAGTTCTATAAAATTAAAAAATGTTAATATTTAGTAATAAACTAGTTTTTGTCATAATTTAATGCTTTATATTGTGGTTTCCTGGAAAGTCAAAGCCAAATTCGTGTAATTAAATAATTTTTTTCGCTAGCTCATATTTCAAAAGGTTTTGATTACACTAACAAGGGCGTAGCCGGATGCATAAAATTGTCCGGAAACCGGAATTCCGGCTCCTAAAATGTTGGGAATTTCCAGAAATGCGGGAAATTTCCAAATTTTAATTGCCTTAATAAACTTAAAGACAAAATTTCGATAGTTATTCAAAAGCAGCATTTTCATTAAAATTTTCATCAAAAATTCAAAATTTCTTGCGGCGTCTATCGGCACCGTCGACCCGCCRCCTCCACCCATACGCTTTAAATAGACTTAAAAGGCCACTGAAGCAAATATGGGGGCACAAAATCATAATATTTCTGCAATTCTTATTAAATCCATCCTTTCCAATCAAGAATTGCTTTAAAAATATTGACAAGTCACATTTGTTGCGCAAATAAATATTTCTTATCAAATTTTTTTGTGCTTTTTTGACCCAAATGCCCCGACCTTAGCCTGTAAAATTGTGAACTTTTTGCTGGGCCGGGTTTCAAAGCCGGTTCTGTAAAAAATATTACAACTATTTTTTGTGGAGTAATTATTTTCCTTCGCGAGCCCCCCCCCCCGACAATTTTTATGCAACCAATGCACGAAGCAAGCAATTATGGATTAGCAAAAGCGCAAGAGAGTACTACAGGGTGCGTAAAAAGTTCCCGCACTTTTTAAATCAATTTTTGTTTTATGAATAAAAGAAAAAAAACATAAATATTACACATAAAATGTTCATCAGAATCAGGGCTAAAACTTAATCACAACCCATGTTCGAAATGAGATCCCTCGGCTGCGATACAGGCGTCCAAACGCTTCCGAAAATTTCCCACGATGGCGCGCACTCTTCCTCCGTTTATTGTTTCCCAGGCCCTCTCCAGTGCCGTCTTCAATGCATCAGTTGATGTGAATCGTGTTCGCGGAAGTCTCTGCTCCAACAATGACCAAATGGAAAAATKCATCGCATTGAGATCCGGTGAGTTGCTGGGCCACACATCCTTGCCCCAAAAACCGGGAAACAGCTCAGCGCAAAGGGTYTCACAGCGGTAGACGGACGCCCACTCCGAGGACGATCCTGACTGTTGTGCCGAGCTCATTAAAACGTTTTACTGCGTCGTAAACGGTCCGTTTTTTGTATCCAGTTGTTCTAACAATGTCGGCAGTCT
This sequence comes from Globodera ellingtonae, assembly GCA_001723225.1. Classification (NCBI taxonomy): domain Eukaryota; kingdom Metazoa; phylum Nematoda; class Chromadorea; order Rhabditida; family Heteroderidae; genus Globodera; species Globodera ellingtonae. The sequence continues at coordinate 23,031 of MEIZ01000234.1, read as the reverse complement.
TCATACCAGTTTTATACAACTCAATGACGGTTTTGCGCGGACTGTTAGACATTATCGTAATAAACAAAAGAAATCTATTAAATAATTTACGAATAAAATAGGGTGGAGAATTCGAAATAAACGTTGCTTCTCGAAATATTCAAGTTTCTATTTTTTTTCTTAGTTTTTGCAGGTTGCATTTTCAGTTATATGTGTCTACAGCATGGTCAAAACAGACATTGGCATTTATGTATTTGGTGGCATATAGGAAGGACCCGTACTGACAGGTCTACCTTCCTTATTTCAGACATTTTTATTTGTGTTTTCGGACCAGTCCGTCCGCAAATATCCTCGAAGTTTGTGGAAATCACAACAAACGAAACTTTTTGTTTTCAATCCCTAAAAACAACAATTGTAAAAATGATTCCAATCCGAAATATTTTAAAAGTTCATAATTTCTTTTCTAAATCGAGCTTTCCATTTTTGTAAATTGCTTCTTGAGATTTTCAACAAATCAACAATGTCACAATCACTCATTTTCGGATTTTTCACTTTTATTTTGGCATATTTCTTCAAAATTCCAATTTTTGTTGCCTCAGAAAACTTTTTATAGCTGACGGAAAGGCCAAATTTGCGCTTCCATTCAGTAATTGAAGCTCTACAAACGCCCAATTTTTTTGCAATTTTCTCATCGAGTTCATTCATTGAAATGTTTTTGAGTTTGGCCTTTTTACATTTGCTTTTTACTCATCAAATTGTTTCAAAATTTCACGTTTTTCGAACTCAGAAAAGTTTGACTTTTTTTCTTTTTTTAGACCAATTTTTTGATCCATTTATAAATTGTTGAGCGACCAATACCCAAACCATTTGATATTTTTCTCTCAATTTGATTCCATTGTTTTGCGTTTCCCTTATGTCTATAAGCGTCTTTTATTTCTTGGAATTTTTGGATAATTTGACGTTTCTGTTGATCAGATTTAATTTTATCACTTTTATTGGAATCATTTTGTTGTTCATCAACACTCTCATCTTGATCTGGCGCTGAATTGTTTTCGTCTTCCGACCAATTTTCATCATAAATTTCATCAAATTTCTGTTTCAATATTTCATCAATATTTTTCTGATCAGAAGTGTTTGGAGCTTGTACGTCTTGATCTTCTTCTTTAACATGACGACAGTTCAATCTTTTGAATCATTACTTTCATCGTCCCATCCTTTTCCAAATATTTCATCAAATGATTTGTAAAGTTTTGGCCCTTGTCCGCCATCGCCCACAGAATTAGCATTTTTATAAATATATGTCAAAGAATGAAATAATAATTAATATCCAAAATTTCATTTTTTATTTTAATGAAGTAATAAAATATTTTGCTTTCCAAAATCAAATTTTCGCAAATGAAAAATATTTATTATTATAAAATATTATCCGTCTGATGATTATTTGTATCGTTAGGAATGCTCATTCAAACTACAATTACTAACTACTAGTATTTACTAAAATATGCAATTGATTGAATTTTTATTCGCTTTATTACAAATTTATTAATTGAAATAATAAGTGCTAAAATGATTTTGTTTACTTCGTCTTTTATTTCATTTCCGTTCTGAAACTGATTTTAAACCGGTTTCGAATCATAATGAGAACCCAGGAAACCTAACTTTAAATCGAATAATCCAATAATAACAAGATTTTATTAAATTCAGCTTCGCGATTTTGGGGTCCAGTTTCAACCAGTGATGCCCCGGTTCCGGATGTATCAAAAAATTTGGTCCAGATTTACTGCTTGAAATGAACAATTTTCGAAGTCTTAAATATTTGTAAAGGGTTGTTTCGCTATAAACTGCCCGAAATATATTCCAAATTAAAGATTTTGTTTTTTCTTGAACTAATAACAATTTCAGAGCAGAGAATAGTGCAAAATTTGAGAACCGATTGATTTTTCGTTTACCATAAACGGCTGGACCGCTTCTTATTGCTTTGTTTAAAAGAGTTGTGTTCCAAAGCTCAAAATTTCGTAAGAAAGTTGGTCGCCCATCTCGACCCACAAATTTGGAAGACCTGCAGCGGTCCGTCTTAGAGATTGAATTGAAGAATCTAAAATTCTTTTGCGCAGCGTTTATTTTGGTCAAGCAAGGTATCCAATTTTGATGGAAGATTGTCTCGCTCGAACGTCTTTACTACATAGTGACTATGCTACTAAAAACATAAAAATAGCATCTCTGATGATAAAATAAACAATTCTACTAGTTGCCCTAATTATGAAGGAGTTGAAGAGATATCGAATCGGAAAAACGCAATTTGTGAATTATGTAAAGTATATGGTTTAATGTTGAGCATGAATTTTAATCTTTTGTGAAAGAATTTAATTTTTAAAGATATTTATTAAGTTTAGTTATGCTTAATTTATACCCGTTTCATGCATACAATTACCGGCTCGAGGTTTATTTGGTTTAGTTTAGTAACAAAAAAAAGCTAAGATATTTAAAAATTGACATTTTAGACGCAATACAAAACAAAAATTGTTCATAAATATCAAAACTGCCTCCCCCTCCCAAACAATAAATCTGTCGCTGTTGTGCCGAGGCCTTCACACAATTTTGTTCACTCAAAGATGCTTCCATTTACATAGGCTACTTTTTGAGATTTTCAACAGATCAGAAATGTTTTTTTGGCATATTGGCGATTTAGTGTTAGAATATTTAAAAAAATCAATCACAAATCAGGATGATTAGGTCAAGTCAAAAATGCAATCCTTAAATAATAAAAAATTTATAAATAATCCGAGCCCAAACAAATAATAACATCTCGCGTTGGACTATAAAGTCGGTTCTTATTTTCATCTTGAAATTGTTTTTTCCAATAACATAGACTTCTTAATGATATGTTCAGCATATCAGCAATAACGGCATCTGTCATTTTTGGATTTTTCCCTTTTATTTTGGCATATTTCTTCAAAATTCCAATTTTTGTTGCATCAGAAAATTGTTTCTTGCTCTTACCAATTTTTTTTTGCTTATTTTTTTCATAAAATTGTTTTTTCCAATTACTTAGGCTTCTTGATGATATTTCAACATATCAGCAATAACGGCATCTGTCATTTTTGGATTTTTCCCTTTTATTTTGGCATATTTCTTCAAAATTCCAATTTTTGTTGCATCAGAAAATTGTTTCTTGGTGCTAGAAAGGCCAAAGTCGCTCTTCCATAAAGTAATTGTAGCTCTACAAACGCCCAATTTTTTTGCAATTTTATCATCAAGTTCATTCATTGAAATGTTTTTGAGTTTTGCCTTTTTACATTTGCTTTTTATTTCATCAAATTGTTTTAAAATTTMACGTTTTTCGGACTCAGAAAACTTTTCTCGACTTAGACCCAATTTTCTGATCCATTTATACAATTTTGTTCGATTTACACCCAAACCATTTGATATATTTTCCTCAATTTGAACCCTTTCTTTGTTTGAGTGTGAGCGTTTGTTTTTTTCCCGATAATTTTCTTTCATTTCACGGAATTTTTGAATTATTTCCCGTTTTTGCTGATCAGACTRAATTTTTTCACATTCATTGGACTCATTTTGCTGTTCATTAACACTCTCATCTTGATCTGGCACTGAATTGTTTTCATCTTCCGACCAATTTTCATCATAAATTTCATCAAATTTCTGTTTCAATATTTCATCAATATTTTTCTGATCAGAAGTGTTTGGAGCTTGTCCGTCTTGATCTTCTTCTTTAACATGACGACAGTTCAAYTCTTTTGAATCATTASTTTCATCGTCCCATCCTTTTCCAAATATTTCATCAAATGTTTTGTAAAGTTTTGGCCCTTGTCCGCTTTCGCCCACAGAATTAGCATTTTTGATCAAATTTGTTGAAATGAATGAAATACTAATTAATATCCAAAATTTCATGTTTATTGGCTAAAATTTATTTAAATAAAATATTAATAAGAAATATTTTGTGCATCGAATTATTTTAGTGAAAATGTGGCAAATTAAATTGATTCGCATATTATTTTCCACACATTTATTCTCCCCCCTCCTCAATTTTTTTCTGGCAATTCATGTGAATGCCCACGTCACCTCTTTCACCAAATACATTTATCCCAATTCTTCAACATACAAAAACAAGCCTGCAAAATTTCTAACTCGAAGCTCGAAATTTGACTCTGAAAATTTAGCCATACTCGAAGTAGGCAACCTTGATTCAAATCGGTTCAAAATTTCTTTAAAATATGTAATTGATTTGAAAATTTATCAATCGGTGCACAAATGGGAAATCTGTAATTAATCCTTCTCTTGACCCATATCGAAGATGCAACAAAACTTGGAATTTTGAAGAAATAGAAAAAAATCCAAAAATGAGTGATTGTGCAAAAAGCAGCCTTAATAGATGGAAAATAAAATTTTGTGAAGAAAAAAAGCATTTTTAAAGGCACAAAATTGTAGAACATTTCCAACCCCGGCACGACTSAAGATGTTTTCGTATTTTGAATGTACGATTAATTCAATTTTGATTTTGTAGTGCCCTAATTATACTTAGTATTTGTCCAAAAATCRAATTGGTTATTTTTTGCAATGTCTGAGTTTGCATATATATGTGTCGGCGTATTATTTGAAAAATAGGATTATTCAATAGTGCAATTCTGTSCTCATCTCCACAAACAGTTTGGCGAATCTCGATGAAGATGACTGATTTGTTTCTTCTTCTTCTCGAACTGTACTTTGCTTTACCGCAATGTAATGCTTCTTCTTCTTCTGCAGGCCTCAACTTTGTTGCGCAACAAATTTTCAAGATTCATTTTCGTTTATCTATAAATCAATTAGGAGGTACATATACGTGCGCGAGATGAATTTATATAATGCTTTTGCTCTCGATCTGACTTAATCTACCGAATACGTCTTCAATTTGTAAAAGGAAATGTTAAAAAACGAATTGTTAAAATTTATAGGCGAAATGGTACATAAGCGAAATGCACGGCAGCGGTTTCTGTTGATTCATGCGGCTACAGGTCTTTCGACACGGGACGTTTCGCCACTGACGAGGGGACCATCCCTTACTGTCAGTACTCAGATCACTTTCAAACCATGCACTTGGCTTTTCGAATTAATTCAATAAAAATGGATAAAGCCTTATAATAGAAAAAAATAAACGATTTTTCTTGACCAGTTTAGCAAAAAATTGRTTGGTTTTGGAAACATATACTCCTAAAAATCAAACAAAAATGGTGCTAGCCATTATGGCGTTTTTAAATCTGCCATTATGGACGTTTTGTTAATCTGCCATTATGGGCGTTTTGTAAATCCGCCACAAACCACATTGTATAAGCATAAAAATTTTAATTAACAAATGTTATTTTCGACAAAAAACATAAATTTTAAAAATAAAACCAAATTTTGGGTGATTTTATGTATACTAAATTTAAAACAATTCAACAAGTTTGTTTCGAATTTATTACTAAATTCGCGTTCAAAACCCAGATCAACCCAGCAGCAGATGAGAAGACAATCGTTCGGTGGTCCCAATTATTTAGTTGAAAATGACACGTTCTTGAAAAGCATTCGAAATCATAAATTCGGATTCTTTTCATAGCAATATTCTAAGAGTTAGTATGAAAGCAAAATTTGTCCACGATTGGGTTTTATTTCATTGAAACGTACAATAGCCATCTCACTCACAAATAAGACAAAACGGCACATGACCATGTTCCGATTTACATTGCTGGTCAAAGTACCAAAAAGGAAATCCCATTTATGCAAAATTCCTGAAAAACAGGTCAAACAGCAACATCTCAATGTGAATTTGCAAACAAATACTGCAATTTGTACTATATATCTTTTGTACTGTCGAAATTACCCTTTGTCGAAACTACTCACTGTCGGAAGTGGTGAAAAACYATAAAATAAAAAAAATAGTTCACTATCGAAATTWTCCKATGTCCAAATCAATCACTGTCGAATTTTACTGTCGGAATTGCCGGACACGAAAGAAATTGTCAAATTTAGAATAGCACTGGGATACTTCTGCGTTTCCCTCTCGATTTTATTCTGACTTTTGAGGTTTCATTTTAGCAGTGGTCTAATTCTCCAAATATGTCAACAAATGTTTTATTTTAGTTTTTAGTCTTCCTCCAAGTTGGTTCACAGATTTAGCACAAAAAACATTAAAACCTATACATGCAGAGAGGCTGACAAACTTCTACAGTTTTGTAGATGCTTATTTTGATGACTAGAGACTAGATTGAGCTTTCCATTTACATAGACTACTTCCTGAGATTTTCAACAGATCAGAAATGTCACAATTACTCATTTTCGGAATTCTTCCATTTTATTTTGGCATAAAAATAAAAATCAATCACAAATCAGGATGATTAGGGCGAGGCAAAAATATAATCCTTAAATAATAAAAAATCTATAAATAATCCGAAACCAGACCAATAATAACATCTTCGCATTGGCCTACAAAGTCCGTAAATTTTTAAAMGTTTTTATTTTGTGTTGAAATTGCTTTTTCCATTTAGTTATACTTCTTCTTGAGATTTTCAACAAATCAGCAATATTACAATCACTCATTTTTGGATGTTTTCCTTTTATTTTCGCATATTTCTTTATAATCCCAATTTTTTTTGCATCAGAAATTTTATTGCTGACAGAAAGGCKWAATTTGCGCTTCCATCGAATAATTGTAGCTCTACTAACGCCCAATTTTTTTGCAATTTTCTCATTAAGTTCACGCATTAAAATGTTTTCGAGTTTTGCCATCATACATTTGCTTTTTATCTTTTCAAATTGTTTCAAAATTTCACATTTTTCGAACTCAGAAAAGTTTGACTTTGTTTCTCGATTTAGACCCAATTCTTTCATCCATTTATAAATTGTTGAGCGACCAACACCCAAACCATTTGATATTTTTATCTCAATTTGAACCCATTCATTGTTTGATTGTGCGCCTTTGTTTTTTTCCCGATATTTATCTTTCATTTCACGGAATTTTTGGATAATTTCACGTTTCTGTTGATCAGATTCTATTTTTTTACATTTATTGGACTCATTTTGCTGTTCATCAACACTTTCATCTTGATCTGGCACAGAATTGTTTTCGTCTTCCGACCAATTTTCATCATAAATTTCATCAAATTTCTGTTTCAATATTTCATCAATATTTTTCTGATCAGAAGTGTTTGGAGCTTGTACGTCTTGAACTTCTTCTTAACATGACGACAGTCCAACTCTTTTGAATCATTACTTTCATCGAACTTTCATTGCCTGCAATTCCTTAAGAATAAAAAACATTAATATTTAGACTAATTTTTAGTCAATAGAAAGTCAATGTTTATTAATCCAATGCTTTATATTGTGGTTTCATGAGAAGATCAAATCGTTCAATGCCAAAATTTTTAATTGAATATTAATTATTACATGCAAAATTATTCATTGCGGAGTGCTAACAACCACTTGGCCATAGCACATTGAGGAAAAGGAAAAATAATTAGGCTATCAAAAATTTTCCCAAAAATGGCTTTTAACATTTCCTTGTTTATTTATTTCCATTAAATGTTTTGTGCCTATATCAAAGGAGATTATTAAAAAGTTTAAACAATCACTATCCTGCCAGCAAACAGTTGCAAATTCGGCTAAGATCTGGAAACCAACAAAACTGTCAAGCAATTGGCCGCGAGCCTTCAACCAATAGTTAGCAACTAACACACAATTGCACATAAACTGAAGGCGGTTCTGATCTGGCAGCCAACAAAGTTATCAACTAATTGATCGGAGGCCCAAATTTAGGGGGCTCAGCGCCGCCTGTTGGCTAATCTAAGCTGCCAATCAATTGGGGGAGGTTTCCGGTATTAAGTGACAATTAATTCGATGTAGAGTAGAACAGGAAAGTGGCCAATTTGGGGGACCCAAAACCGCCTGTTGGGCTAATTTAAACTGCCATTCAATTGGGGGAGGTTTCCGGTATTAGGTGACAATTAATTCGATGTAGAGTAGAACAGGAAAGTGGCCAATTTGGGGGACCCAAAACCGCCTGTTGGGCTACTTTAAACTGCCATTCAATTGGGGGAGGTTTCCGGTATTAGGTAACAATTAATTCGATGTAGAGTAGAACAGGAAAGTGGCCAAATAGGGGGACCCTGCCATTCAATTGGGGGAGGTTTCCGGTATTAAGTGACAATTAATTCGATGTAGAGTAGAACAGGAAAGTGGCCAATTTGGGGGACCCAAAACCGCCTTTTTTTTTCTCTCTCCCCTTTCCCTCTCACACCTTTTACTATCCAGAAAAAGAATTGATTTAAGTTTTGGTTGTATTTTTAGCGTATGCGTACAACAGACTTTCGACAGCGAATTCAGCTCTATTGCACCCAAGGCCACAATAGGCTAGGCCTACGCTAGGCTCGCTTAGGTTTAGGTTTCAAGCGCGTGGTGAGCGAAGCGAGCCGCAATAAGCTATCATAACTTGCAGATTAATATAGCTTAAGGGGTCCCCTARGCTGCCAATCATTGGGCGAGGGCCCAAATTCACTAGCAATCAAAACCCTCAATAMACATGGCATGTGCGCGAGAATCCCTCAATGGGCATGGAGGTGCGCGAGAACCCCCCTAATAGGTTTTGGTTTGTGGGGCTCAAATWGCCGGGACTCACTTGGCTGGCGGGCGCTCAATTGGCAGCCACTTCCTCCATAGGTTGGGGCGGCTACCGTGGCCGGACAAATGGAAGGCTGTAACTACTGAGTGCCAGCAGCGATGTGATGTTTTGCCTAATTTCAAGACAATGCATGTAATAATTTAATATTTTAATTAAATTATTCAGCTTTGAACGATTTCATCTTTTCAGGAAAACCTCAATATAAAGCATTATTTGATTTGACACGTTTTCAATAAAATTTCTATGCCCAAAATATTTTTTAGGAAAAATATTTCTTTTTTTTGCGTAAAATTTGTTAATTTTATTCTAAAAAAATGAAACTTCAGCGATTAATTTTAATTTCATTTTTTGCAACGAATTTGATCAAAAATGCTAATTCTGTGGGCGAAGGCGGACAAGAATCAAAACTTTACAAATCATTTGATGAAATATTTGGAAAAGGATGGGACGATGAAAGTAATGATTCAAAGAATTGAACTGCCGTCTTGGGGAGGGGGGGGGGAAATAAATACGTGGAAATATGCCAATCAATATAATTTGCCACATTTTCAATAAAATAATTTATGAATGGAAGCGCAACTTTGGCATTTCTGTCAGCTTTAAAAAGTTTTCTGATGCAACAAAAATTGGAATTTTGCAGAAATATGCCAAAATAAAAGGGAAAATCCGAAAATGACAGATGCCATTATTGCTGATATGTTAAAGATTTCAACCGGAAGCTCGAGAACCTAAAAATAGGCATTAAAACCTAGAAATGGGCTTAAAAATAAAAAATTCGACATTAGAAAACTTGAAAAAAAAAWTTTGCATTATTTTGATGAAGGTTTAATGGTTGTGTTATTCATTTAAATATATTTTTTTTAATAAGTGCTTACAAATTAGTTTGAATATGGCCCTTTGTCCGTCCCCGTTATTCCTGTTCCCCGGTATGACCGGAGCCCGTTCCCCGGTTCCAACCTACTTGAAACCATTGATTCTGTCTCAATTATCCGTGTCCGGTCATTTGTAAAACACAGAAGAAATCATAATCAAAAAAGTCAAAATTTATTAAATTTAAAATACTAACACGATTAATAAAAAAAAACATTTAAGTGAAATATTTGGGGGAATGGAATAATAAAAATATGATTTACAAATGAAATGGAATTTTTTGAAAAACGAAAACGGGTCAACAGGTTCACATTTTGAGGGGAGAAAATGGGTGGAAATAATATGGCAATCAATTTTTGATTGACCACATTTTTATAAAATAAAATTCTATGCACAAACAAGCTCCAAACACTTCTAATCAGAAAAATATTGATGAAATATTGAAACAAAAATTTGATGAAATTTATGATGAAAATTGGTCGGAAGACGAAAACAATGCAGCGCCAGATCAAAATGAGAGTGTTGATGAACAGCAAAATGAGTCTAATGAATCTGAAAAAATTGAGTCAAATCAACAAAAACTTGAAATTATTCAAAAATTTCGTGAAATGAAAGATAATTATCGGGAAAAAGGAAACACCAAAGAATGGGTTCAAATTGAAAACAAAATATCAAATGGTTTGGGTGTTAGTCGCTCAACAATTTATAAATGGAGCAAAGAATTTTCGATTTCGAAAAACGAATTCTTCGAAATTTTTGTCGTGTATTAAATGTTTGTTTTTTCGRGCGTAAGACTTGTTTGGTTGTTGGCTTATTGGTCTGTCTTCCCGTCACCAAAAATGAGATGGAGGTTCGAATCCTTTCCACTTCATCGACATTTTTTGAAAGTTTACACTAAATTTTTGACACAATTTTCCATGGGATAGCGCGGTCAGGAAAGGTTTAGAAATTTTATCTATTTTCTTTAAGAGYAAAGCTTGGGCATTTCACAAACATTTATATTTTGTTTCAAAGAAAAGTTGAATTTTGGTCATAAAAGGTTTTTTGTTTATTTTTTATAAAATTCGTCTACAAACTCAGAACAATTTAAGCCATAATTTTGAAAATTTCCGACGGCACCGTNTCCAGAAAAAGAATTGATTTAAGTTTTGGTTGTATTTTTAGCGTATGCGTACAACAGACTTTCGACAGCGAATTCAGCTCTATTGCACCCAAGGCCACAATAGGCTAGGCCTACGCTAGGCTCGCTTAGGTTTAGGTTTCAAGCGCGTGGTGAGCGAAGCGAGCCGCAATAAGCTATCATAACTTGCAGATTAATATAGCTTAAGGGGTCCCCTARGCTGCCAATCATTGGGCGAGGGCCCAAATTCACTAGCAATCAAAACCCTCAATAMACATGGCATGTGCGCGAGAATCCCTCAATGGGCATGGAGGTGCGCGAGAACCCCCCTAATAGGTTTTGGTTTGTGGGGCTCAAATWGCCGGGACTCACTTGGCTGGCGGGCGCTCAATTGGCAGCCACTTCCTCCATAGGTTGGGGCGGCTACCGTGGCCGGACAAATGGAAGGCTGTAACTACTGAGTGCCAGCAGCGATGTGATGTTTTGCCTAATTTCAAGACAATGCATGTAATAATTTAATATTTTAATTAAATTATTCAGCTTTGAACGATTTCATCTTTTCAGGAAAACCTCAATATAAAGCATTATTTGATTTGACACGTTTTCAATAAAATTTCTATGCCCAAAATATTTTTTAGGAAAAATATTTCTTTTTTTTGCGTAAAATTTGTTAATTTTATTCTAAAAAAATGAAACTTCAGCGATTAATTTTAATTTCATTTTTTGCAACGAATTTGATCAAAAATGCTAATTCTGTGGGCGAAGGCGGACAAGAATCAAAACTTTACAAATCATTTGATGAAATATTTGGAAAAGGATGGGACGATGAAAGTAATGATTCAAAGAATTGAACTGCCGTCTTGGGGAGGGGGGGGGGAAATAAATACGTGGAAATATGCCAATCAATATAATTTGCCACATTTTCAATAAAATAATTTATGAATGGAAGCGCAACTTTGGCATTTCTGTCAGCTTTAAAAAGTTTTCTGATGCAACAAAAATTGGAATTTTGCAGAAATATGCCAAAATAAAAGGGAAAATCCGAAAATGACAGATGCCATTATTGCTGATATGTTAAAGATTTCAACCGGAAGCTCGAGAACCTAAAAATAGGCATTAAAACCTAGAAATGGGCTTAAAAATAAAAAATTCGACATTAGAAAACTTGAAAAAAAAAWTTTGCATTATTTTGATGAAGGTTTAATGGTTGTGTTATTCATTTAAATATATTTTTTTTAATAAGTGCTTACAAATTAGTTTGAATATGGCCCTTTGTCCGTCCCCGTTATTCCTGTTCCCCGGTATGACCGGAGCCCGTTCCCCGGTTCCAACCTACTTGAAACCATTGATTCTGTCTCAATTATCCGTGTCCGGTCATTTGTAAAACACAGAAGAAATCATAATCAAAAAAGTCAAAATTTATTAAATTTAAAATACTAACACGATTAATAAAAAAAAACATTTAAGTGAAATATTTGGGGGAATGGAATAATAAAAATATGATTTACAAATGAAATGGAATTTTTTGAAAAACGAAAACGGGTCAACAGGTTCACATTTTGAGGGGAGAAAATGGGTGGAAATAATATGGCAATCAATTTTTGATTGACCACATTTTTATAAAATAAAATTCTATGCACAAACAAGCTCCAAACACTTCTAATCAGAAAAATATTGATGAAATATTGAAACAAAAATTTGATGAAATTTATGATGAAAATTGGTCGGAAGACGAAAACAATGCAGCGCCAGATCAAAATGAGAGTGTTGATGAACAGCAAAATGAGTCTAATGAATCTGAAAAAATTGAGTCAAATCAACAAAAACTTGAAATTATTCAAAAATTTCGTGAAATGAAAGATAATTATCGGGAAAAAGGAAACACCAAAGAATGGGTTCAAATTGAAAACAAAATATCAAATGGTTTGGGTGTTAGTCGCTCAACAATTTATAAATGGAGCAAAGAATTTTCGATTTCGAAAAACGAATTCTTCGAAATTTTTGTCGTGTATTAAATGTTTGTTTTTTCGVGCGTAAGACTTGTTTGGTTGTTGGCTTATTGGTCTGTCTTCCCGTCACCAAAAATGAGATGGAGGTTCGAATCCTTTCCACTTCATCGACATTTTTTGAAAGTTTACACTAAATTTTTGACACAATTTTCCATGGGATAGCGCGGTCAGGAAAGGTTTAGAAATTTTATCTATTTTCTTTAAGAGYAAAGCTTGGGCATTTCACAAACATTTATATTTTGTTTCAAAGAAAAGTTGAATTTTGGTCATAAAAGGTTTTTTGTTTATTTTTTATAAAATTCGTCTACAAACTCAGAACAATTTAAGCCATAATTTTGAAAATTTCCGACGGCACCGTCGAACTAAATGCCCCAAAAAAAGACCGCATGCTTTGACCAACCTCTGCAGATTTGGACTAATTTCTTAACAAATTTGGTRAAAATTTCAAAAATGTCCCCAGCGGTGCCTATCGGCTAGGGCTGTTCGAGACTTGAAATTTACCGAAACTCGAGACCGAGAAATGACCCCGAGACTCGAGACCAAGATCGAGACCACAAAAAACCGAGAAATTTCTCGGTTCGAGACTCTCGAACAGCCCTACTATCGGCACTGCTGGCCCCCTCCTCCCAAAAAGTCCACTGAAATAAAGCATGAGACCCAAAAAAAACGGGTGAGTCGATCTCAATGTCAAAAAAAATTTTTTTTAATTGTATATTTTTGTTAACTTTCGWAAAGTCTTTCGATTAGATTTCGATAATTTCGAGCTTTTTCTTTCGTTTCGATTTAAAAGGCCGCGTAGTGGCTCGCCAACAGCGAGCCGATGACYAAGCAAGAAGACGGGGCAAGACGGAAGGCGGGTCTACTGTTTTATGCTTAAGTCTAAGCCTAGGGTGGCTCAGGCCTAAGCCTAACGAACCCCTAAATCTCTAACTTTTCCCCAGTTATTCTATCCGGCTTTGGTGTTACTTAAAGGTCATTTTTCCTTAATTTTCAATAGATTCAAAAATTTTCTTTTAAACTTGTGTCGCATATTCCAGTGTCGTATTTCTAATGTCGCATTTTCCAGTGTCGCATTTTCTGTTGGTATCGCATCACTTCAGTCCGCACCCTCCAATAGGTATTGGTTTAGGCGGCATGATCAAAGGGTTGGTCTCCTCCAATAGGTTTGGGTTTGATGGAGGATGTTCAAAGGACCCGACCCCGCCGATAGGTTTGGGCTTGAGGCGGTGGGTTCAAAGGGTCGGCCTGTTTTGACCGTGGCCTGAAAATGCGACACCGAAAATGCGACACCAAGGTGGAAAATGCGACAACAGAAAATACGACACTAGTAAATGCGACACTAAGAAAATGTTTTTAAAAATTGAAAAACTTTTTAAAACTTATTTTTATATTCATTTTTAATAAATAATATATGTATTGGTAATCTTTATATTAAAACAATTGCAATAATGCCCAGGGGAGATATAATTGGGGCGCATTGCTAACGAAACGCATCGGAACCCGCGCGTTCACGAATCGGCAAGTTTGCCGGTGGCTAATAATGGTTCTATTAGAAAAGGGAAGGCCAAGTGCAAATGCACCAGCAAGTGACTGATGAAAGCCTAAGTCTAAGCCTAGGGTGGCTTTGGCCTAATTAACCCCTAAGTCTCTAACTTTCGCCGAGTTATTCTATCCGGTTTTGGTGTTGCTATCGGGTTTTCCTTAGGTTTCAAAAATTTTCTTTCAAATTAGTGTCGCATTTTCCAGTGACGCATTTTCTGTCGGTGTCGCATTTTCCGGGCGTCGTTTTGACACCCGGACGGTTTTGGGGTCATGCTGCTTACACCAATTTTTTGTTATTTTAAGTTTATTTTCTGTGGATTTGCCCCACTCACAAGAACTTTGAATGGTTTGTCGACGTGCTAAAGCAGGTTGAAAGGCATGACGAGGACGGCATTCTTGAGATACACATTTTTGTAACACAATTCTTCCAAAAATTTGATCTTCGAACTACCGTACTGGTATGGAGAGGGGGGGGGGACTTTGGCTACAGTAAGACTATCAAAAATCTTCCTTCTCTGCCAGTATATCTGTGAGAAGCATTTCCGCGGTGACAACAGCGGCATCAGCATGTTCACCGGCTTGCCTGCCACCCGCCATTTTGGGCGGCGCAACTTCGACTCGTTCTTCAAGTTCTTGCAGCAAAGTCGGCACCCGGAAGTGCCGGAAATTGGCGTGTTCAGCTGCGGGCCGGCGCAGGTCAACAAGCCGATTCGACGCGCCTGCACGGAGGCCAACCGCTTCCGGAACGCGCCATCGTTTGTGCACCGATTCGAGACGTTCTGATTAAAGTGATACGATATGGGTTAAGAGAAGGATTTATTACTGAATCCCATTTGTGCATTGATTCATTAAATATAAATCATAAAAATGGTTTTTGAATGTTGAAGAATGGGATAAATGTATTAGGTGAGAGAGGTTGACGTGGGCATTCACATGAATTGCCAAATTAAATTGAGAGGGGGGGGGGAAGGGGAATAAATGCGTGGAAAATAATATGCCAATTAATTTAATTTGCCACATAATTCAATAAAATAATTCGACGCACAAAATATTTCTTATTAATATTTTTATTAAGGTAAATTCAAGTCAATAAAAAATGAAATTTTGGCTATTATTCTTTACAATATATTTAATCAAAAATGCTAATTCTGTGGGCGAAAACGGAGAAAGACCAAAACTTTACAAATCATTTGATGAAATATTTGGAAAAGGATGGGACGATGAAAGTAATGATTCAAAAGACTTGAACTGTCGTCATGTTAAAGAAGAAGTTCAAGACGTACAAGCTCCAAACATTTCTGATCAGAAAAATATTGATGAAATATTGAAACAGAAATTTAATGAAATTTATGATGAAAATTGGTCGGAAGACGAAGACAATTCATCGCCAGATCAAGATCAAAGTGTTGATGAACAGCAAAATGAGTCCAATGAATGTGAAAAAATTAAATCTGATCAGCAAAAACGGGAAATTATTBAAAAATTCCGTGAAATGAAAGATAATTATCAGAAAAAAAACAAACGCGGTCACTCAAACAAAGAATGGGTTCAAATTGAGTCAAAAATATCAAATGGTTTAGGTGTAAGTCGCTATAAATTATACAAATGGATCAAAGAATTGGGTCTAAGAGAAGAAAAATTGTCAAAGTTTTCTGAGTTAGAAAAGCGCCAAATATTGAAACAATTTCATGAAATAAAAAGCAAATGTAAGCAGGCAAAACTCAACATTTCAATGCGTGAACTCGATGAGAAAATTGCCAGAAAATTGGGCGTTTGTGCCAGAACAATTATTCGATGTAAGTGCAAATTTGGCCTTTACGCCAGCAATAAATCGGATGCAACAAAAATTGGAATTTTGAAGAAATATGCCAAAATAAAAGAAAATAATCCGAAAATGACTGATGCCGTTATTGCTGAAATGTTAAAGATTTCAACAGGAAGTCTAAGTAATTGGAAAAAACAATTTAAAGATGAAATTAAGAAGCTCTGAAAATATGCGGACCTTGAAGGCCTTGACTCAACACGCGAAGAATGTTATTAGTGCTTGGGATTCAATTTTTGTTATTTAGGGATTGCATTTTCCATTTCTTAATTTTTTTATCTGTTTTTTTTTTTGTATTGGGGTGTTGTATAAGTTCTTTCACCCCTTGCTAATTATACATTTTTAAATTCAACAAAATATTATCAAGATTTGAAATATCCAACACTATGATCTATAAAATGTTGCCTTTTTTCTGGATATATTTTTGTCCCTTGTCTTTTGAATGGAGCTGAGCTTTGAGCTAAAAACCAAATTTTGCTTTTTGTGGACCTACTCTGTTTGAGACTCAATTTTTCTTTTACGGTATAAGATTATTGTAATTTGAAGTCTTGGATAGTGAGAACTTAGATGGGAGAAGCTTCATGCAAAATTTGAGGTTTATTGCTCCACTCCTTAATTTTTTATGAAACTTCAAATTTTCTCCAGCAGAAATTTTGGGGCAAAAATGGCCTTTTTTAGGGACAATTTTTGACAATACAATTCAAAATGCCGTAGGAAATTTTTTGCTGAACGAAAAATCTTTAATTTTTGCAGGCTTGATAAGCAATGTTTAAGCTCCCAAAAAATAAAACTGGGCCTGATCAGCCTAAAATTCCCCGAGATAGGTGTCCTTAAATGCGGGCAACGGCCTCCCGGGCCGCAGCTGATCTTTGAGGTTCTCATGGCCATAACGGTGCCCACCTTTGCTTTACCGTGCGGGGCGAGACAACTCCCGGGCCCTTCGATTCACCAAGGTTTTGCAGAGCCTGGTTTGGTTTTTGGTCAAACGAAAATTCGTGGAAAAGTAGTGTTCGAATGCCCGTTTTGGGCATGGTCGCTAGAGGCATCATAAAAAATCAATTTGGAGGAGAACGAATGGAAAAAGGGTTTTGCCCAGTGCAGCAGTGTCTGTTCCTTCCTATAGGCCAGAAAATGACCGGCTGTCGTTTGCGGTTGGGGTGAAAAAAAATCCGTTTTGTATAATTAGCAAGGGGTGACAGAACTTATACAACACCCCAATATTTCAAACATGTCTTCGAATTATTTTTTATTTTTTGACAAAATCTAATGTCAGATTCGTCAGCACCCCCAAAAACCTTTTTCCAAATTTTCAAAAAATGCARCCCTTAAAAACCGGCTTTTTCCGAATGAATTTTGAAAAAACCCGTATCTGGATTTTGGAAATGACCTGGATCTGGATTTCTGGATTAAAAATCAAAGAAAAAATCCAGATCCAGATCCGGGATGCATCTAATAAGGATCGATTTATTTGGTTAAAATAATAAGAGAGACCGCCCCCCCCCCCACCGTTGCATTGAAACGAAAAATTTATTGCCGACAGCAAGGCCAAATTTTGTGCAAAATCTCATTGATTTCATAGTTTGTGGGAAGAAATGGCTTTTGTGTGTTGAAGAATGGCATGATTTAGGTGAAGAGGGGAGAGAATAAATAATCTGGCAATCAATTGGCCACTTTTTTTAAGGCACAAATGATTTGTTATTAATCTTTCAGTGAATAAATTAAATAATAGT
The DNA here is from genome assembly GCA_001723225.1 of Globodera ellingtonae. NCBI lineage: Eukaryota > Metazoa > Nematoda > Chromadorea > Rhabditida > Heteroderidae > Globodera > Globodera ellingtonae. Next base: position 5,312 of record MEIZ01000234.1, on the reverse strand, counting down.
TAGTTAATTGTAGTTTGAACAAGTATTCAATTAATTTCCTAACGCAAATAAATCATCAGATTAATAAATATCTACAATATTTCTTTTTTTATGCGTAAAATTTGATTTCGAAAAGCAAAATATTTAATTTCTAAAAAATGAAATGTCGCCTATTAATTCTTATTTTATTCTTTGCAACAAATTTTATCCAAAATGCTGAATCTGTGGGCGAAAACGGAGATAGACAAAAATTAAAAAAACATTTGATGAAATATTTGGAAAAGGATGGGAACGTACAAGCTCCAAACATTTCTGATCAGAAAAAATATTGATGAAATATTGAAACAAAAATTTGATGAAATTTATGTTGAAAATTAGTCCGAAGACGAAAACAATTCAGCGCCAGATCAAGATGAGAGTGTCGATGAACAGCAAAATGAGTCCAGGGGTTAGTCGCAGAACAATTATAAATGGACGAAAGAATTGGGTGAAACATGCAAACGTTTTAATAAATGGATCAAAGAATTGGGTTTACACAAAAAGTTTGAGTTTGAAAACGTCAAATTTAAACAATTTCATGAAATAAAAAGCAAATGTAAGCAGGCAAAACTCAAAAACATTTCAATGCGTGAACTCGATAATAAAATATGCAATAAAATTGGGCTTTCTAGAGGAACGATTATTGAATGGAAGCACAAATTTGGCCTTTCTGTCAGCAACAAAATTTCTGATGCAACAAAAATTGGAATTTTGAAGAAATATGCCAAAATAAAAGGGAAAAATCCAAAAATGACAGATGCCGTTATTTCTGATATGTTAAAGATTTTAACAGGAAGCCTAATTAATTGGAAAAACAATTTAAAGATGAAAATTAAGAAGTTTTGAAAATATACGCATTTAATGCGTCTAGACTCAACGCGAAGATGTTTTTGTTGCAGATCGGATTTTATTAGAATTTTCGTAGAAGTTTGAATTATTCGTTTAAGAATGTTGAAGCATGAAAATTTCCATTTACCTTTTATTTTACTGTGTCTGGCAGGGATGGGCGCCGACGACCTCAAAAAATTTCGGAAATCGGAATTTTCAAAAAAATTTCTAAATATGTTGTCTGAGTTTTGACGCCATTAGAACCAAATAAAGATTCGTTTCGAATTTTTTTCATAAAATTCCACTCAAAACTTTCAATCTTTTTAAATTGCTTATTAAGATTTTAAACACTTCTGCAATGTCAGAATCAAACATTTTTATTATATTTATTTAACTAGTCACCGCGCGGGCATGCCTGAGTGAGTGTTGTAGATGCTGTCTTTTTTGGATGTTTTTCTTTTATTTTGGCATATTTCTTCAAAATTCCAATCTTTGCTGCATCCGATTTATTGCTGACAGAAAGACCAAATTCGCGCTTCCATTTATAAATTACGGCGGTAGAAACAAATATTTTTTTTTGCAATTTTCCCATCGAGTTCACGCATTGAAATGTTTTTTAGTTTGGCCTTACATTTGCTTTTTATCTTTTCTAATTGTTTTAATATTTCACGCTTTTCTAACTCTGAAAACTTTGATTTAAACTTTGTTTCTCGACTTAAGCCCAATTCTTTGATCCATTTATAAATTGTTCTGCGACTAACCCCCAAACCATTTGATCTTTTATTTTCAATTTGAATATGTTCATTTCTGGTATATTTTCTGTTTTTCTTATAATCTTCTTTTATTTCACGGAACTTTTGGATAATTTCACGTTTTTGCTAATTAGCCTGAATTTTTTTACATTTATTGGAATTTCTCTGTTCATCAACACTTTCATCTTGATCAGTTGCGTTATTTTGATAAGACAAATGTTTTTTAGAATTTTCCTGATCAAGTTCATCCGCTGATGGCACTGATTTGTTTTCATCTTCCGACCAATCATAAATTTCATCAAATTTCTGTTTNTTGGCCGACCATAGTGCCCGGTCACTTTCTGCAATCAACCGTCGAAATGGAATGGGTCAACTTTAACTGCTCCAACTGCGAGTCGGGTCTTCTCTGCTATCGGCCGAATTTGTATTCGAAGCCGATTTTGTGCCTTCACAGCAGCATCAAAAATCTCACTGATTTTCTGCGTGCTGGACACCCAASAACAACAACAACAACAACGACGACAGAAGCGGCGACAATGCTCAAATGCGAAGCGCATTTGAGCACACTGATTGTGATTTGCAGTGTGCTCGTTGCACTGCTGTTTTTTGCACAGGTTGGTTGTTTTAGGCTATCCATTTCGTTTTTTTTTTTACTTCCAATTTCAAATTGTTCAGGCTGTGCATTTTGGGATGAAGTTGCGCCATGCTCTGACAAATCGCGCGTTCAAAAAACAAATGCTGCGTCGTCACAGCCAGAGTAAGTTTTACGTTTTTTAAAGAAAGTTTTACGCTTTTTGTTAATTAATGTTTACAGGAATGAGCAGCAACCGCCGTCTGCGCGCAGGACAAATGCCACCGCCATTGGTCTTGCCAGAAATGTTGGCAA
>MEIZ01000233.1:73766-87104 GCA_001723225.1 Globodera ellingtonae | reverse complement strand
TTTAGTCTTTGTATTCAAAAATCACGGTCGAAAAATCTTGAACAAGTTAGAAAAAAAATCCTTTCGCTCTGAGTTAAGGTATCTTACTTAGGTTGCCCACTAAGTTCTGTCGGCCTTCGATTATAATTTTCACCTATCAACTATTTAAAAAAACTTATAGATTTTTTGGGTTAACATTAAATATATAAAATAGAAAAATTTATAAATAATTTTACAAAACAAATTACCTGAATCTTTAATAATAATGCTTGAATTATTATCGCAGATATATTTGCAATTATGCGACAAAAGGTTAAAAATTATTTATGAAAATCGTCAAGAAACTATGACATATTAATTTAACAATTAAACAAAAACTAAAGTTCGGATGATTAATTCTCAAATTGTATAAAAAAAATTTAAACTATTTATATTTTTGTATCTTTACATAAAATATTAAATCATAATTTTTTAATAATAAAACAGCGACATTTTAATTATGGGTAACAATTTAACGTTTCTGATTATACGCACTTAAATTAAATTCATTTAACTTCAAACCCAAGAAAATTGCTCCATTTCACCAGCTATAGTCATCAGGATTACGGGACGGTTCTCAAACGAGAAAAAATTTAAAAAAAACTAAACAAAACTTCAATACAAATGCTTTAATTAATACAATAATTATAACATTTTATGATACAAATATGATTAAACAATACGCAAATGGGAATATCTCATATAAACTGAAAAAATTAAGTAATTGCTTCTTGAATATGAGATTAATTAAATATTTATTCCAGAGTTAAAAATTTATAAAGCACAAATTCCTAAAAAAAACTAAACCATTTGTTTTAAGAAGTTATAAAAAAAACAAAATTAAAAGCAAAATATATAAAACCAATCTACCTAAAAACAAAACTTAGTATTGTATACATCTTAATTTAATTGTAATGATGATCTATTAAATCAATCTAATAAATTAGCAATAAGATACAAAAAATTTAAAATAATAATCATAAAAAATCGAAATCATTTGCTGCATCATAGAATGATTGATGTCGGGAGCAGATTTAACAATTAAAAATTATTCCAAAAGTAATTATTACCTACCTATTATTAATGTGAATATTAATAAAATTCATGAAAAAAATGAGTGTTAATTATTACGGGAAATCGTTCACAAGTTGCAAAGTTGCGACTTCGATTTAACAAACATATTTTGATCAATTGAGTTCGTCAACGTCAACCCAATCTATTTTGTAAACAATTTTTTTATGGACGTTTGGAGTATAAAGCATAATACCGAATTTGTCGTTCATAAAGCGAATCTCCAAATTAATGCCAAAGCCAACGACTTGTCCTTGCTCAAATTCAAATTTGAAACAAAAAAATTGTTGAAAAGCAATAAAAAAAATTAATTTAGCACCAAAATATTAAAAATAAAGAATTTTAATTGCTGATTATTAACCAATTGTATTCCTTGATGGATAACACTTGAATAATGCAGACATTTTAACTAACAGTTAAAAACCCAGTAAATCAAATAAACAGAAAAACATTAACCAAATAACTAAAACATGAAAAATCAAATTTAAATTTAACTATTAACTTTTTTTAGAATAAAATTCGGACTCAAGTCATTGATCCAAGTATTTGTACATACCCTTATTAAAATCTAAGAAATTATTTCATGCAAAAAAATTAAAAAAAATTTAGATCAAAAACAATCGTAAATCAAGTTATCAATATCATCAACTCATGGGTCGTTTTAAAAAAATATGTGCAATAATATTAATAGATAATGCATTGTTTTTATTTTAAATAAAAATTGATTCAAATAACAATGAACATCCTCTCGACGAAGCTTTATTTAGTTAAAAAACTCGTTAAAATAGAATAAAAAAATGTATATTTAATATTTGTAATAAATAATTAGTGCAAATTTTATAACGAATCATTAAAACTGTTAATTTTAAATTAAATTTGTTTATTAAAACAAATACAAAGTATTATCGACAGTAATAAAAATAAAAATAAATTAAAAAAGACAAAATGTATAAATGCAAAACGCGATCTATGATGTAGATCTCAAAATAAAATAAAATTACTCAATAAAGCAACATAAAATGTATATGTGTATTAAATTAATGATTTTTTGGCTCAAAATAAAAGAAAAAATTTTTTTATAATATAATAAAACACAAAATCCAGTTAATAATTCAATCACCACATAAAATTTTATTTGAGAATATCGGTCATATTATTTTATTTAGAAAATAACCCAAACTACAATAAACACTATATATGTATTTGGTTTAAAAATTACATAAATAATTTTCGCGCGAAAAAGGGAAGTTATGGCCGTTTTTAACATGATCCCTGACGAAAAAATATAATCGTTTTATTTCCAATGTCTGGTTCCTCAGTGTCAGTACGCGATCAAAGCATGTATCGAAACCGAGCGTGAAAACTCATAAATGTTGATAATAAAATTAAAATAATGTAAATTAATACCTTTAATCTATATAAAACAATAAATCTAAATGCAATAATAATTGAACAATGTAAAATGAATCAAAACACTTAATTTGACTGACCAACGCTATGGATATGATTTTCCCACAAAATTTTTTAATTTATATTTTTTATTTTGAATACATTAATTACATATATCCTTTATTTTATTTTATATATTTGGATGTTTTTAATTGAATGCCCATTATTATTCAATATTTACTGATTTATTGCGCTTATTTACTAGTTTTTGTTTTTAGAGGACGTGCGAATCATTGGATGTGCGAATCGTCATTCTCGCGTAGCCGTGGTCGGCGGCAGTGACAAAATAGAAAAATTAAAAAACAGTTTAAAAAAATTAAAGAGTGTTTGGAATTGATGATAGAATATAAAATAAGAGTAACTAACAAAATAATTCGTCAATTTCGCTGACAATTTTATAATTAAAGTATATAACAACTATTGTTGATGACCAGTACGTAAGGCCGCAATTACCTTAGCAAATCAACGCCGACTGCCTATGCAATGATTGGAGGTTAAAAATAAAATATACAAATCGAGTAAAATAAAAGTTAAATTAACAGACATACTTTTGAAATAATATGTTAGTGTTTCAATAATTTCATAATAAATAAAATTTAAATAATTAGACCAAACAAATAAAAGTGAAAGTAAATAAATATTTATAATGCGTTCCTAACAAAATAAGAAAATGTAATCTTTACACCTAGTGATTTTTTTTACACGGACATATACAGAATAATGTCTTTAAATTTAAATATATATTGTAATAGAACGAAAAATCAGGCAGTAAGGTGCAAGACGTAAAATCAAACGAATTTATAGAAAGCATTTGCTAAAAAAATTATGTAGCAAAATAAAATATTTTCAATAATTAGATTAAATGTTAGCTTAAATGTTAAAACAAATTTGTGGCAATTCAAGCAAAGTTTCACAATGATAAACTAGCATTTGGCAACAGTTTGACTAAATTAAATTATTTTTAAAAATATATTAAAATACCAATAAAAACTATCCCTGCTATACTTCAACGTTATCTTTTACACTAAATACATATAAAGGGTATTATTAAAATTAAAAAACAATTAAATTATCACGCTTTATCAATTCTTGTAACTTTTTTGCAAGTTTTTATGATGCCTGATCAAGGAGTTTGGTGATGTGGCTAAATGGTGTATGTCGGCTGAGGGCCGCTTCAAACCAACGAACAGCCATAACGGCGCACGCTTTTTTGTTATTATTTATAAAACAAAATACACTAAGCCTATGTTAAAGTTTCATGAAAAAATCATTGAGGTTTGCACAAAATATGTAACATAATGATCATTAAAATATACAAAAGCCAATTAAAATTTCATTAAAATATACAACATAAATCTGTTTACTCAAAGTGGCCCATTAATGGAAGCACCAATTAAACGTGACATGCACAAATGACCATGTATGAACTAAGACGAATATGAACTACCAAAAACATATCATGAATTAAGATTTAGTTATGAAGAAAGTCTAAACTAAAAAATAAATAAATTAATTAATTATGTATTTATAAAAAACAGCTATGAAAGATTCTTTAAAATTACAAAGTACATTCAATAATAGAATTTATAACTCAAACAAATTTATATTCTTAGCTGAATTAACGAACGCAGAAGTTATGGAGTGCGCACATGCGAGCAATTTTGTTTATTAAGAATAAGAGTTAATAAATTTTAAGTTATTAAAATTTTACATGGTGTATAATACTCGATTCGAGAAAATAAACAATTATAAAATAAATTAAACATAATATAATCTACGAATTGTTAAAGAATATTGTAACGGTCAGACGCAAACTAAAGAAAAATTAATTATCCAATTCGGTTACAAGAATGTTATGTAAAAAGAAATATTTATTAACTAATTTTAAAATAACGGGTCAAGTCTGCCACGACGACATAAGCGACTATCCAGAGAATTCCAAATGAAGACCCCAGAGATCTGATCAATTAATTGAATAAAAGTTACTCTCGTTCGCGATTGAATTTTTCGTGCGACAACAAAAAAAAGATTTAGCATTTTGAGTTCGATTTAAATTCCCCGAGTTTTTGAGAAAGGCTGGATCCATGTGCAACTTCAATGCCAGCAATGCAGTACCCAAGACAAACCGACAGTTTTTCATGAAGGCCACAACGGAAAACATCGCAAACACTTGCGACAATTGATGCTCTTGCCGCTAACATTTTAATACCACCGTTATAAATTTAAAAGGTATAAGGTACGATTAATTAGAACCTTTTCATTAATAATTTAATAAAATTAACTCAAATAATTGCAAAATATAAAATATTAAAATTCTCAAAAAAATGTTGAAAAATTTTATTCAAAACCAGAAACATGGATTTATTATTTGTTTATAAAATTTAAGCTGTAACATAATATAAGCTTGTCTTGAATTTTGGCCCAAAGTTCATAAAGATTCGAGTTATACAAAATTAATGAAAAGATATTGAAAATCAACACATTTTAACTATTCACACGAAAATGCAAATTTTAAAAATTTATAAATTGCCAAAAAATTTACAAACACTTGCAAGTAACAAGCTTATTCAATTCTATATTAATTATCAAATAATAACACTAATTTAAAAGTAATTAACATAATAGAACTGGCCGGTGCCTGAGTTCAATTCCACCGCAACGTTATGATACTTTCGGTTTTTTGAATATTTGGAAAATTACAAAAGCAGGTGGCAATTAATCTTATAAAAGGTGGAGCCATGTAATAAAGTAATTTTAAAGGAAATCTTATTTATGCATCATTTACACGCCCACCCCTATCGATCTGAAATAAAAGTGGGGAGAGGAACGAGACGCAAAACCACTGTAATCAAATCTAATAAATTTGTTTATTTAAAAACCATAAAAAGTATAAATACATATGTAAATAATGATTACAAAAGAGCAATAACAATGAACCCCAAGAGCGCCTTAAATTTTTCTTGAACAACTTATTAAAATAAAATAATAAAATTTCAAAAGAAAAAACTTCTGATTTTTATAACAAAAATTGTAAAAATTTGTTGAAGGTATTAAATAAATAATTATTGATGAATCTGTTGTTTGTGATGTAACAAAGAATGGAAATTTTGAAAATGTTCCGCGTCAAAAACGACTCTGGCGACCGGAAGCGCTTTATAACTATTAATATCTAACAAATAATAATCAGTTAATTAAAATATCACTAAAGGAAATGCCCGACTTGACCGCATTTTTTTAATGCCGCAGACATTTGCTGGCTCAAGGCTATATATCAGCAAAAGTATGCAGACCTTATAACTATGTTATGGCGCCTCGGAATTAAAAATTGCGATACAATATAATTAAAATTCCGGGTATAATCAGAGAGAGCCCTAAAGAGACGCAAATAATTAATATTTCAATAACAAATTTTTAAAAAGGAATTGAGTAGAATCTCTCAAAATGTAAAAAAAATGCAATATAATAATAATAATTATTATTATAACCTGCCAAAAATGCTTTATTCGGTGGGCGGCAATAACACTATTCATCGATAATGCTACAAAATCCAAGCCGTAATTTGGAAATTTTGCAAAAACAAAAAATATCAATTAACTAAATAAAGATAAGAATAATAATAATAAGACTAAATAAATTGAAACGTTGATAATTACGGAATCAGAGATTTAATCGATTAAATAATGCGCCATACCATCAACGTAAAGAATGCAAGAGCGATAAATAGCTGGCGGTGGAGTACATAAGAGCAAATTCCGAGATAAAATAATAAAAATAAATATATAATTTCAATAGAAATTATTTGAATTAAAAAAATTTAAAATAAATAAACAAAAACAAAAACATTTATAATTAATTTTAATGTAAAACCCCATTATATGCTTTTTTTAACTTAATTTAGTCAAATCGGTTCTTTTGAATATGTGACATTATGAGCAATTAACAAAGATTTTTCATATTACCAAACAGATCTTTATAAAAGATATTTAATAAAAATTTTGTCAGACAATTTTACAGTAAATGAAATGGTTAATAAAGATAATCTAGAAATCCTTAATTTCATATAAACTGAAGAATAATTAAATAAATAATTTATTAAATTTTATTTTTGCGTAAAATGCCCGATCAATGGCTCCTCTTCGTTAGCAGGAGGATTCATCCGTTCGGCCTTTTTTGAAATATATAAACAAAAAATTAAAATCTCAGAAAATGGATTTAAAAAATAATATTGTGTATTAAAGCAAAATAATGCGTTAAACAGTAAAAAAAGTTTATGACTCGCAGATCAAAACAAATTTTTCAAAAAGAAATTTAACATTTAATACAATAAATTTCAGTCAGCTAATTCGAAAACATATGATGCATCATTAAAGAATAGAATATTTATTGAACACAGTTGACAAAGTAAACTACTATTTAAAAATTAATTGAAACAGGCCCATAGTTTTTTTCCCAACTTATGTCTGGAGCAAAAAATGCATGGAAAAGAAACATATAAAACAAATGGTTGCGTAACCGTCGAAAAATGGTTAAAAAAAATTAATGCATTCATATAAATAACTATTTTATTTTAAAATCGTTTTCAAAATTTAATACATGAACATAGAACCACGAGAAAAAAATGATCGATTACTTGAACATATTTAAGGCCCTGGCATTTCAAATTTTATAGGTTTTATTAGGTTTAAATTATAATAAAAGTATAAATAACGATAATTACAATATAAAGCAATGGAAAAAAAATTAAATTTTTGAAAAGTTTCATGTTTAACTTGCCTTTTTTTAGTTAAAATTTTTCAAAAAAAGGTATTGATATTATAAATTGCTGTAATAATCAGGGATAAGATTTTTAGGTATTTGTCTATTTTTGCTGCAGCTTTGTTTTGGCGAGTTATGCACGAAACCCATTATTTTTGCGATGCACCCCATCGTTTTTATTTATTTTGTTGTCTGACTATTGCGAATCCTACTCTGAAGTTTTCACATTCCTCGTAATTTAAAATTTGAATCAATTAAATATTTAATATTTTGCAACTCATCCAGTGACATCCTGATAAAAGTAAAATTCGTTTGATGTATTAATTATGTTGCGCTGTTAAATTTAACTTCTTTGGACAAATAAAAATATAATGAGTTAAAGAAAAATGAAAGAAATAGCAGCAGCAATTGTAAGTTGTTGCGAAACCTATAAAGAACAGATCATCTGTAACATTTGAAGTCATTAAACAGTAGATAACAAAGATTGTCCATTTTAAAAAATAAAACTATACAATAAGCCAAACCAATAAAAATACAAAAAATTCTAAAAATATTTAAACTAATTAATCCATTATAAATGCGCAGTACCAATCGATAGATTACCCTGAGAGCAAATTCATAATGAATCTCAAATTAAATTAATATTTACATTAGTATGCATTTTATTTTATTAAGTAAACAGATATCGTTCAAAAATCCCCTTGGGCCAACTTGCTGTTCAAAGGATTATATGTCGTAGATAAAAACAAGTTGAAAAACACTTAATAACTAAAATTATACAACATTGAATTATGTTAATTTTGAAAATTAAAACAAATTAAAAAATAATTTTGCTTATTGTGTATTATAAATATTTATACGAAGAATGTTTTATACTAGCCATATGAAACAAAATTGTCCTTAAACTAATCCTCCCAGGCGTAACAACTACCTCAACTGAGCAATTGTAAAATAAAATAAAAGACATTACTAAATAAATTAATACATAAATGCAATTAATAATTATTGTATTTTTACCTCTACCATAATTTTAATTTATAATAGAAGGGGATAAGTTAATTAATAAATTTAAAGCAATTTCAATTTATTTAACATTTTTAAAATAATTTAAAAGAACCCAAAATAAATGGTTTAAAAATAGAAAAATTAAATAATAATTTTGAGTTTAAAATTACCTTACTTCCCGCAGCAAAAAATTGTTTTTCAGTATTTAAATGCTATTAAATTTTACAATACTGGCGAATTATTCTAATCAAAAACAAAAAAGAATTGGAAAACAAATACACAGGACATTGTTCAAAATCCATTTTAAAAATTCTCATATTTTTCACAATTGACACTACTTTAAATCATACATTTAATTTATATGAATAAATATAATTTCAAAAATTGTATCTTACAAAAATATTTATCATTTATTATCATTAAAATTATATTAAGTATAAAAGAAAGTGCTAAACTTAATAAAACAATAAAACCTGTTTGGCGCGGAGCATATTCATCAGCCACTTCATTCTAAGCGGAAACTGGCTGGACAGCCATCAAGCAGTTTTTGGATTAACAGTCAACCGTTCGTATCTGCTTCTCTTCTTGGCCACAAAGTCAGACTCATTTTACAAAAAATAACTAGATGCGCAATGTTTGATTTCAAAAGTATGTAAATATAATTTCACATATTTAACTAAAAAATATTAGAGATTAAGATAAAAAATATAATGAAAAACAAATACCTAAATATTAATCTTAAAATGTTTAAACATGTGTAAGTGAATAATCATCTGAAAAATAAGTGCCTGTACAAATCCATTCACAAATATGTTATTTTGCCATATAATGCTTTTTCTTTATTTCTAAATCCTAAATATTCGGGAATAGCAGAATAATTGATTGAGACAGCAAAGTTTTAAGAACTAACTTTCAAATAAAATTGAATTCCAATAATAAAATTTTGGTTTATCCAAAAAAACGTAAAGTAAAATGCGTAAATAATAATGTGAACAGATTTAATTATTAATGTTTCTGAAAATAGTAAAAACTAAAAATAATTACAAATGCATTTTTTTTGTGTACTTTATGCAAAATATATGGAATTTAGATGTTGGCTTATTTTATAAATTTCTTCTCCAATTATTAGCCAAAAGGTTGAATCATTACTCTTTTCAAAATCAAACCTTTTTTGGAACTTTATTTAAATAGTAATATATAAATTGTATTGTAAATGTCGGTTTATTATATTTTATAAACATTTTTTTTCTTCGGTGATTTAAGCTTAAGGAATCATAAAAATTTTGTATTTAACAAAACCTAATAATAAACAAATCTGATATCATTCGCATTTTACAATATTAATAATTACAAATAAAGGGAAAAAATAAAGTAATAAATAGATACAAACTAAAAAATTTCAAATATATAAATATTTATAAACCTAATTCGAGCAATGTAATCATTTATTGGCTTAGAGAAATTTGAAACTACAATTAAATTATGTTGGCAAGAATTCGAGAGGAGAGAGATGAAGCTCGTAAGCTTGTGAGAGAGTATAGAGACTTTAGCAAACACGGGCAGCTTCATGCTAAAAAATGCCAGGGCTCAAACGCGCCACCCTAACAGGAATATGTATTGTCGGCGCAAATGCATTCAAACGATAATTTGCCATTAATTAAATTTTCTTAAAATGCAATGTGTAAACTGCTGATAAATTAAGAAAAGTTGTTGTTAGATACAATAATCTGTTTCGTTTTATTTTGCTTATTTTACAAATCGATGATATGAGTTTAACCGAAATAATGCATTATCTATGATATAAAAATGAATCATAAAATAAAAGCATAAGAAAATAGCACAGCTTCAAAACTCTAATTTATTACCAACTAACCTGTTCAACAATTATTACACATAATTTATTGCGTAGTTTGAATAATAACCATTTTTAATTTATATTACTATTCATCTAAAAAAAGAAACAACCCAAAAGCAAGGTTTTTTGCGGAGCGGTCCGTCGCAACCAGCTGGAACACAGGAATAACGTTACTCTTGATCAGGATATGTAACATTAAGAAAAACGAAAAGAAAAAATAAATTCGTAAATTTTTTTACCCCAAGGTAGAATAAAAGAATTTATCAATATATATTTATAAATAACCTTTTGCTAATGCCAAAAATTGGTTTCTAAAATATTGTAAATGAAACATGTGTATGCAATCGTCAAAAATCTTTAATGCGTGATTTTTTTTTACCCTAAAATTAAAATTGGTATATTTATTCTTTTTTAATGAAGAAATGTTTAAATTTAAATTACATTTTATTATGGAATTTGATTTATTATAATAACCCGGGTTCTAAAACTGGTTCAAACTCAATTCCTAAACTTTTGACCTATTTTTCCGATCTTAGTTGGTTGAGACAACGCGATCGGTATATCATTTATGCCGTTCTGGAGTGGGGCGTTACTGAAGTACACCCAAAATTTAAACCGATCAAATAACTGACAAAACAGTAGAAACCCCGGATGTTTTTTCCTTTTTTTGTGTATGTTAGATAAAAAAAATCTGAACATTTTTAAATTGGAAAATTAGCCGAAGAAGAAAGATTTGCATATCTAAGAATTAACAGACAAAAATCCAAAACCAATGAACACAGCAAAATTGTGCCCCAAACGTGGTAATTAACGAATCAGCGTTTTGGTGATTATTTTTTAAAATTTATTTATAGTATTACAAATTTAAGCTAACTGATTCATTGTTTACTCAAAAATCGATATAAAAATATATCAATGCCTAATGATAATAATAAGAATAAAATAATATTTATTTATAAAGGTCTCTGCTTCCAATATGTTATCTAATTACTTTATTCAAAAACGTAAAATATTAAAAAATTAATATTGGAATCCTACAAACATTTAATGTATTAAATCAATAATTCATATCAAATAATAATTTTTATTCAAAGGGACTGAACAAAAATATAACATCAATTTTCACCAATAATTATGTGCGTTCATTTAATGAAGAATTTTATCAAAAACACTCAAACTAGTCTTAAAATGCAATAAAAAATAAATTTTTTAGTTTAAAGGAATTACAATAGATTTTAGGGTGGATTCGCTCTTTACCTCGAACGACAACATTAGAAGAAATAACATTATAAATGATATGATTAATGTTTTATATAAAGGAAATTATAAAAAATATAAATCAAAGATAAATAATTACATAATTCTTTTATCGATAGAAACGATTAACAAAATGGAAAAAATGAACAAGAAGCAAAAAAGTAATAAATATTTTATAATTCAAACATCTTAAATGATTTTTTGCTAAATGTTTTTGCAAAAGTATTGACAAATTGTAAAGCAACATTTTAATTTATAGCCAGTAGCCTGCTTAAAATATTATTTATAAAAAACTTATAATTATTTTTCACAAATTAAAATTGCAAAAAACCCCTGAAGTCAAAAATAATTACAAATTAGTACGTAAAAGCTTACGGGCGCCTGATAGACGATTTGTCTTTGTTTATTATGCTTGGGTACATAATAATTTTAAACGTCCCGGTGTCCTTGTCCACGGCAGCTGCCTTTTGTACTTTCAATGGTAGGTAGATGAATATTGTCAATTTTTAAATTTATTATGCTATTCCGATAAAGCAATTTATGTTTTTGGAAGGAATTGTGCAAATGCTATTATCACGAAAAATTAGAGAAATAATTTATGTAAATGATTGTATATACTAGCCGTCCTAGAGTAATTTCAATATTAAAAAGATTATTTTCGTTAAAAACAGGTCTTATTTGTTGATTAATGTTTTGTTATCATAAATAAATTAATGATTTGAACAATATGTTGGTTATTATGTATTTATTTTAATTTTATTTATATCTGCATCAACAAAATCAATACAGATTATTATACTCAATTAAGTGCTAATGTTTAATTATTATGTTTCCGTAGAAAATAAAGATTGCTATTTTTAAGAATTTGGATAGCAAATATGTGCTTAAAATTTATTTTCAACAAACAATGTTGTGTTTTTACTTCTACAAATATATAATGGAAATTAATTTCAAACTTAATAGTGTTTCAAAAAAAACCATTTTTATTATTAAAAAGGTGTTTTCCTTCAAACTGTATCATTAGCTAACATAATAAAGCTTAGTTGATAAAATGACCTTTAAAATAGTTATTTTATATATCAGTTGTTTTATTTAATTTTTAGTTTATTTAAGTCAGACTAATAGTTTTAATAAATATATCTTTATAATTTAAATAATTGTGGTATATTTTTTACTAGTTTAGAAAAAAAATAGTGCAGATAATTCTTAAAAATTTTATTATTAATTTATTAATGTTATTTTGTTTTAATTAAACTCTTTCATATGAATATCAAAATTTTTTGATGCCGACTGTTTTGGTCTCAGTAAAGCCAGCCCATTTTTTTTATTCGTTGAACTTTGATTACGAAGCGTATAGTTTATAGTTTAGCTTAGTTTTTGCTGAAATATTTGATATGGATATCCCAAAAGTCATTTTAACTGTATGTTCATTTATTTATTATATCCAATCGGACGAGAGAATATATTTGTTAAATCTTCATTTTATTTTAAGCTTAAGCTTTATTTATACAACCATTAAACTATTTAAATTTTTGATTTTGAAAGGTGATATTTAACCTTTTATGTTTTTGTGATTCTGTATTATTTTAAATTTTTATTATGATTGTTTCAATAATTATTTTTAATGATTTTAATTTTACCGAAATACTAAACAGCTTTATTTTCCATTTACTTAAATCTTAGTTATTTTTTATTAATGCATGCTAATTTTTAAAGCTATTCTTGTGCTTCTAACATAAAAAATGAATCGATTTAAAAACTCGCCGCCTCATGTCCGCGTACATAAGGGTTTTGCGCGCATACAATTCCAGCGCCACCTAATAAACGTGTTGCAATTTTGTTGTCATTTTTATTGGTTTATATAAAAACTATTTAGATATTGTTAATGGTACAGCATCAAAAAATAAAAATTTGATTTTAATCCATTT
>MEIZ01000233.1:45989-73654 GCA_001723225.1 Globodera ellingtonae | reverse complement strand
TTTGAATTCTGTATAAAATGACTTTCAAGGTCTCTCAACTGAACTTGGTAATCGCCGTATCTTGGTTTGTCATGAGTTTTATTTTGAATTTGGATAGCAAATATGTGCTTAAAATTTATTTTCAACAAACAATGTTGTGTTTTTACTTCTACAAATATATAATGGAAATTAATTTCAAACTTAATAGTGTTTCAAAAAAAACCATTTTTATTATTAAAAAGGTGTTTTCCTTCAAACTGTATCATTAGCTAACATAATAAAGCTTAGTTGATAAAATGACCTTATTAAGTCAATTCGATTTAATACTCTTGTTGTTTTTATAGGTTTTAACATTTTTTGTAATGTTTTTTAATTATTTAATTATTACACTTTTATCAATATACACGCGCATAATTTATTAATATTTCATAAACATAGTTTTAGAAACTTAAATATAAATTAAAATATYTTTAAATCTAAATATCATACTGCATTTTAGACTTTTACGAACTCAAGGAATATTAATAAGAATTCTAAATTTATAGATTTATAGTAACTTGTATTTGGCTTCATAAAGCCATTGACATATTATTAACTTCTTTCTATAACGGCGCAATTTAAATTTATCAAAGTTATTTTTATAGACCTGTATTTTTTAAATACACGTGGCAGCTCGTGGCAGGCTATACGGGCATTGTTATAGACGCCTCGTCTGGAAAAGAATATTCCGCTGCTTCCGGGTTTAATTAATGTATATAGTACTTTAATAGCGTTTTTAACATTTATTTAATGTTTTTAATTTTGCGACCCAACCTTCATGTACAGTGCCAATATTGTTCCAGTGAGAGATTACACTTAATTTAAGGATCTTAAAAGTTGAAGATATTGCTAAATTTACATGAAATTTTATATAATTATTTAACATTAATGTCAGGCGAGATTTTGATGTAACTTCTCATTTTTAAATTAATATATTCACAGGGTTCTTTGTGCTTTTGATTTTTTACGAACTTGTACACGTAGCGGTTTATTTGATCTTTGAATTTTTTTTTTTCTAATTAATAACAATTCAATATTTTGCCTCACTTTTTAAATGTTGCTTTTTTTGTTACGTACATTCCTCCTATCTTTTTGATATTAATATTTATGATTGGGTACAATATAATATTGCTTTTTTTATAAAAATACAAACTTTTCATAAGAAATACTCGGGCGTCAATCAGACGTTCTGATTTGATCATGGTTCATGAAGTTCAATAAATGTTTACGTTTAAAAAACTCGTAGCAATTTTTAAATTATTCTCAATAACATTGAATTAAAATTTAAAAAAAATATATTCTGCAGTTTAAAATATTTTTATAAAGTTTAATTAAACAATCTAATAAAAATTGTAACATTACATTAAGAAATCCATCTTTTTTTTTAAATATAGCATCTTTTTTATTTTAATAACTGCGGGCAAATGAGATTTGAATTTATTAAGTATATTGCGTTGCTTTTCTTTATTTTAGAATTGCATTTGAGATTCATTTGTGTTAAATAAAGTTTTAATCGTTTATTTCTTACAAGGACAGATAATTACGTTTATTTTAAGAAATAAAATTTTTTAAAAATATAACTAGCTTAATACACAATTTGATCTCGTTTATCATTCATTTCTCATATTTCTTCAATTTTTAGATAGGGTGCGTTGATGTCCAAATTACTCTAACCGTCTGACTCTCTCTTTTTAGCACACTATTTCTTCAAAAAATAAAATGTTCAAAAAAGTAACTAAAAAATTATTAGANAAAAAATAGAATATATAACAAACTAATTATGGATTTGTAACGATTATTTATTAATTTTAAAATTAATTCCAATTATTTCATTAGTTGCAAGTATAATTTAAAAGCGGATTTTGAAGATTATGAGACTTAACCTAAATTTAAAAAGTTAAACAAGTAAATTTATTATGTTTAATAAAATCAATAGAATAAATAATTGTTTTACAAAGATAATTTGCCCTTATTGGATCAGCGAAAGCATTAAAACAAATTTCCTGCTCTTAAGAATGACACACATACAAAAAATTCTAAATTTTAAGCCTATAATTAGAAATTTCTGCTTCAAAAGTTCAAACAAATTAAAATTTAATGTTTTTGCAGTAAATTATTATCATTATTAATTATTGAATTCATAATCGCATTCATTGATACATACATCCCTTTTGAAACGGTAACGGTAGGACAGGCAGACTCATGGTCAGTGTAATATGAAAATTATTGATTCACAAGTTTGGTAGACATAAACTACGTAAAATTGATTATTTTTAAAACTAATTTATCTATAAGTTTAAATGACTAAAAAAAGATCAAAAATCATCCCGTTAATTTGAAAATAACCCTATTTTAAAATAATGTTTAAAATATTTTAAAATATAAAATATAATCAAAACTGTGTGCGGTAAAATTGCGCGCATCATTCCGGTCCAAGATCAAAGATCAATCCCGCTAAATTGAAAATACCCACTATTTTTTATAATTTTATAATCTTTTTAAAATATAAAATATAATCACAAAATTCTTGGTAAAAAGAAAGTTTAATAAAAATACAGGAAAAAATATTTATCATTTACAGATATGCTTGATTTAGATCGTCCACTATTGAGAATATGTAACATTTAAACAAAAATCACTATGGAATATCGTTTAAAAAGATTTCAAAACGACGAAAAAAAAACGTCGACAACAACATCAAAGTCCAAAGACAAGAAAAAATGGATTGCATGCAGATTACAATTTATATGTAAAAAATAAAAAGATGGTTGAGTAATAGCGCTGTTTAATAAGCTAAACATTAAAAGATAAACTTTCAAAATTATAATGAATTGTTAATTTAAAAATATTGAGAAAAAAAAAAGTTGAAAAATCATTAAAAGAATTTAAACAAATGCGTAAAAAATAGTTACTTTAATTTAAAAAAATTGATCTTATTCTAATTATTAAAAACCTTTTTGATAAATAATGATACTTGCAAATATAATTCAGCAAAATAATGCAAAACGAGTGCAAAAACAATATTATTACAATGTTAAAAAGTAAAAGAACACGTTCTTAGGCAGCCGGTTGGGGCGCAATGAGAGAACCATTTACTATTCGTTGATCCTAATATGTGAATTCAAGGGACATAGAAAGCCAAACTTTGAACTACGAAAATAAAATTTATAAAAAACAAATACGTGGAAAAATTTAATATAAAATCAAATTAAATAAAATATTTCATTAAAAAATAACGTTTTTTTGCTTCTCATAAAATTAAGCCGAATGAATTCAAGAAAAAACAAAATAAAAAAATTAATTTAAAAAAGCCATAAATATGGTTAACATGCGTGATAAATTTGATTGCTGATGCAACTTTCAAGCATAAATTATATTATATACTTATAATAAATATACAATCTTTTAAACAGGCGGGACGCGATAGTAGAAGAGTGAATTGATTACATCGGCTCGTGGACCTCAATCGTACCAAACTTAAAACATATACTTTCCTTAAGCTAAACCGATAATGAAAAAAAATTTAAAAAATATCTTTTTAGAAATAAAATTTAATGGCATCTATTTACACAAATGTGTAATTAAAAAACAAAATATTTAAAGAGAGGAAATGATGGGAATGTATCAGTCATTGAATAACAAATTATGACTAAATTTGCAATCCTTGATTTTGGCGAAGCTGCCAAACTTTTCGGYCATTGTTRATTGTTCACATTTCACCATTAACACCGACTGCTTATAAAAAAATGGGAGAATCACCATTGCATTTGGTTAATAAATCAATAAACTTTAATGAATATATTAATACCTTTACAATTAAAAAGAATTAAAGTTTAATAGCTTTTTAAAGTATGTTTATGTTTTGAATAAATTGGAATTGTTTTAATTTCATGCTTTACATTTTTAACATTTGTGGATTATTTCTTTAAGTGCCTCATGTAGAGCTATTTAAATTGCAGCTGATGTATCCACCTGAATGGTTCTTTATTATTGTATTTTAAGATTATTTGTTTTCAAAAAATATTATAACAAAATTGTAATAAGCTTCAAAATCAAAGTTATATGTATGGTTTAGTGTCAAATACCATTTAGATAATAAAAATAATTATGATTGTAAAAAATCTTTTTTTGTTAAAAATAAATTAGAAGRAACAGAGGAGTATTTAATTAATTGTAACTGATTTATACCTCCCCCAACAATAATAAGCAATATTTTTAAAGTTTTCATTTTTGACTGTTTATGCTGTATTGGTAAATAATTAATGTAGTGCTTCAATAGTTAGTTTAGTGATCTTTTCGTAGAAAAAGCGCCGCCGACGGATCGTCAAGCTTTACTATTAAACTATAAATTAGGTATATCACTTAATTGCAAAAAGCATGTTTTAGATCAGTGCGATTGTTTTTCATCGAGTTATAAAAACATTTTTTACATATTTTGTGGGTTAGCATTTAAACTATGTTTTTATAGCTACTATTTCGGCACTTTTCAAAACTCTACGAAAAATGCAATTAAAACAAAAAATGCACCCATAAAGTCGTCTTTCCTTATGCTAAATCGATCTTATTTCTGTTAAGGAACAGTAAAAAGAAATATTTAAAACTAACAACTTGATTTTTCGATCTTATTTTTGCTAAATCAAATTGTATAAATATCGCATATATCATGAATAAAACTTATTTGGGTATTTTGTTAAGTTATTTAATTCTTTAAATATCGTGTTTTACTTTTGATATGAAAATTGTCATTTACAAATATTAGGAAACAATATGTCGAAATTGTTTTGCTTTAAATTATTAATATTAATTGTTTTTATTTGAGTTTATTTTTTGTTAAACTTTTTGTGATGTATAATTATTTGATTATAATTTTGTTTACATACGTATTCTTTAAAATACTTTGTAAGAACATTTAGAAATTTACAACTTATTGTTTTTATGAATTCGTTTTTGATATCATCGGCTTGTTGTTGTTGCAGCTGAACGTGTTGATGATCATCATCGAAATTCTTATGGTAATCATTTTATGATATACCGTAGAAGCTCGTCACACATGTCATCGCCGTCGCCAACTGTGTGAAGAACATTTTTCTCAGCTGCCCTTCCTCATAAAATCTTAGCAGGCGAATCTATTAATAACTTATATTACAACTGCTTTGAATTATTTATTTGAATTAATTTTACGCCATAATTACGGGCCATAAATAAGATAAATAAATTTGTTTTAGATTTATTTTGATTCTGTTTATACCTTTTTTCTTCAAGAATTAAGGTTGAGAACCAAATATTACTATTTTATATAAACAAAAAGTAAATTTGATATTAATTTTAATAATTTATAGGTTTTAAAGTTGCAGCCGACAGATTGCTTCTTCTAATTAAATTTTATATTTTTGTTTCACTAATTTAATTTGTTTTGCAACTTTTTAATTTATTTAAAAAATTTTACTTGCATTATTTTTGCATCCCAGAATTTTTTTAAATATTTATTGAATTTTTTGAAAAAATTGTTTTTTTAATTTAAAGGCATAAAGGACTTAAATTCGTTTGTAAGTAAATAGTGAACATTTCCGGCAATTATCATTGATATTCAATTAGTTATTTTATCACCATTTTTTGGTTTACAAATTATACCGGTTTTTTGTTGTATTCTGCCTTTATTTATACTCGAGATGCCTATTGATTTATCATCTTTTCTTGGCTTTTTAAGAATCCGATCTAAAAATTTTTTAAATTCAAAATGCGCATGGTAAAATATAGTTTTAATATTTGTTCACACTAAAGCTTTTTTCATTTATTTAGCCTCAAGGATAATTTGTTTTGAAATAAATGATTATTTCATTTTTTTCTGATTTTTGTTTCACTATAACAATTTCTTATTTTTGAAAAAATAATTTTAAATTATCTCAATCGACGACCCAAGCATTTCTGTACGATTACGGTTTTTTCCTTTTTACACCTGTTTAATTTTTGAAAAAGTTTGAAGAATGTATTTTTATAAAACATTTGACGCATTGCTCGTCTTGAGCTCTCACGAATCATTGTGTTATATTAATACATCTCACTTTAGATAAAAATTTGTTACTTTATTTATATATTGCTGTTATATTTTGCGAAGATTTTATCTTAGTTTTTGGCGTAAGACGTTTTTGCTTACATTTTTTGCGCATGTATAGTTTTTAATTGATTTTTTTTTAAAATTTCCAATTTTAATTCATGTTGATAATTATTTAAAAAGAGTAGAAGTTGTTTTATCTTGTGTCTTTAAACAACATTATTTTTAAACATTTTACAAATTTTTTTTGACAACTTTTTTTTCGACTTAGTTTAAGTATTACTTTTGTTATCTGTCTGTGTCTGCATTCATTTTTCTTAATTTAGGAAATATTAACAACCAGCTTTTAATCTTTGAATAAAAGCAATAAACATATTACATAAACCAAAACAAACAAACAATTTACGGAATAATAAATAATAATCATTTTTAATGGCATTATAACCAATTCTACAAAATTAAATGCACTAACTAACTACCTTTTTCCAAAAAATCTTTAAAATGGATATGCACTCTTCAATATAATAGACGTGAATAAGCAAAATTTGATCATAGTAATCATTTTAATCAGCTTACTCATATTTATCATTTTTTATACTTCAGACTTTGTTTAAAATTTTTTATTTTCTAATTTTTGTGTTGTTTTTTACTGCATAGTTTGATGCATAGATAAATGTATAAATTGTTGTAATTTGTACCAATATTATTTTTAAAAATATTTTTGATAACAATTCAGAAGTGCGGCTAAATGTTATAACAACAAAAAAATAAAACAATTTCAAACAAAACAAACTCGAAATCTATGGAGACCGGATATACTAGCAGTGCTTAATGAGCGGCGTGGCGAGTCTTATTTGATGTTCGGTTAAATCAATAGTATTAAAGATAGTGATAATTTAATAAATTATTTATGCCCAAAATTTGCGTTTATATTTTAATATTTCGAAGTTCACTAATCCACTGCCAGTCCTCGGGGGAAACAAAGATTTTGGTATTTTTTAAATTTACTATTTGATGACAATAAATAATATAGCTTTAAAAATTATTTATATTTTTGAAATGCAAATTCCTTAGATATTTGGGTTTTGTGATTAACTTAATGTCTTTTTTGTTTTTCTAAATTCTCTACATTGGTTAACAGTTTCTTCTGCGCGACAAAAGTTCATAATCAATTCTCGCTTCATTACCGTATGGCTGGGAAAACTCAGAAGGTGTAATGCAATTTATGTATTTGAAATAAATATTTTTGTAGAATATTTTCCTATTGGTTATTATCATCAATTTAATTTCTTTGATTTATTAAGCACAATTTATTTGTAAACATAACGGAAAAAGTTTAGTAAAAATTTGTCAAGTTAATTCACTGTTGTATGACATTTTATAATCTTTTTTTAAAGAATTATAGGTCTTTTATAATAAAAATTTGTATTTATACAATTTATCAAAAACTAATAATATTTTGACGTAATTGATAGATTATTTAACACAAATTTTTTATTTATAATTTGTCTGTTTTGTAATATGCGGACTGTCTGCAGACAGTTACTTGAATAATTTTTAATGAAATATATAGCCGATCAATCTCACAGACTTATTTAACTGCAGTGTATTTTAAGCATCAAAATCCAATAAAATTTTTAAAAACTATTGAAAATTTTAGTCTCATTTAATAACTGTGGTCGGCGCAAAATTAAATCTTTAGCCATTATACTAAAATAAGTTTATATTTTAAGTGCGTTTTTAATTAAGAATTTATTTCTCTTTTTGTATTTCGTTTAGAGAAATAAATATTATATCTAAAATTTTGATATATTGTTTAAATATTATTTTCAAGGTTGGGTGGATTGACCAAAATTATGGTATTAGAAAAATGGTAAAAAAAATAACAGTTAAAAGTTTTTTAATTTATCTGATTTTAAAATATTATTTAATAAACGTGAGAAAAAAATAAGCAAACCCAAATGAATATAGGTAAATCAAATTTCTGAATTCTACGAGACCCAAAAATTATAAATATATTACATAGAACTTCGAAAGTGTATAGTGTCATTTAATTTAATTCTACTGTTAAAAAACATCTATGACGGTTAACTAAAATCCTTTATATATTTTTGATCTTAAATTCAATAGTGGTGTCCTATTCAAAAATTTATTTTAAATTTGTTTATCACATTTCTAATTTTTTTGATTGAAATTTTTATTTATCAAAATTTTGTCAAATTATATATATAAATTTATTATGCCATTGAATATGAAAAAGTTTTAATAAATCATTTTAAATCAATTTTTWAAGCGATTTACCTRTTTTTTCATAATGTTATTGATTCTTGCCATCCATCCACCATCCTCCTTGATTGGTGTTTCGCTTACGTAGAACATCATCTGAGTATCTTATGCCGATTCTGAGTTGAAAATTAAATGTATTTGTTAATTTGCTGTAAACATATTAACTCTCAAAAAATGTAGGTTTATCAAATTCTAAGAACTGTTTAATCTTTCATTAAATATCTAACTTCTTTTGGATGAGTCGTATGAATTTGATGCTGTAATGAACGCACGGGTTTTCGTAAAATTTTTATCAAATCCGGATTTGAATGCTATAGATTTTATAATATAAATTAACTCATTTTTTATTTTATCATTATCGTACATTGCTTTTCGGCCTGCATTTTGTCACATGTGATGGTAAGTTGCACTTAGTTACCGGCTTTAGTCATTACTGATCAAAAATTAGATTTAAAACTTAAGTATGGCAACGTTTACGTCCAGATGGAGTACGGTAAAAACGACTAATTTTATTTTTATTCTGTAATGTTGAATTTTCTGATATGCTTTACAATAATAGTTTTATTTAACACTATATTATAAGCAGTGGCAATTTGTTGCAAAAAACATGCTGCTTCCATCGTGCATGCCAGAATAATAATCGCATGATTAAAACTTTTATTTCAAATTTTGAATTTGAGATATAATTAATAAAAAGTTTGTTAAAATTTTTGATTAATATTACCCAATTTGATTTAAACAATTAAAAAATATATTTGTAATCTATTTTAGTTTTTAATTTAAGAAACTTATTGTTGTATTTACATCCTGTTCGTAATCTTGTTATCTCGCTCATCAGTTCCCCTTGAAAATAATCCAAATGCATTTAAAAGTTCCATCGATTTTGGAAAGTCGTTTTTCGTTTATAGAATAATATTGCCGTCAGCAAAAAACTGTTATAATTTAAAAATCAAATGGATTTATCAAATTTAGAATTATTATAAATTGAGAAAATCAAATACCTATTTGGCTGATAAACCGAATGGGAGTTGATGCCGGAAAGTTCCGATTATAGCTCGACCAAAGAAATGGCCGAAAATGCGATTGGCCAGGCTGCGTCTGGACGAGCGAGTTTGGTGAACTGCATTTGTCGTTAATTTGATTTGCAATAAAAGTCTACATTTATTTTATTAATATATGAAACTTTAACAAATTTAATTTAAATTTTATTGCATTTAATTTTTTAACTTTAATATTGTTTTGGGAGTATAAATATTAACAGTTTGTTTTATAATTTATTTGATTTTTCATTGATATTCATTTCTTTTTACAATACTTCAAAATGATTTTCACAGGAGTTCGCTTGTTGAAATTATTGAAAATTCAAGTACCCATGTAAATCTGACATTTAAATTTTAACCAATTTTACATATCGATAATTTNTTTCACAGGAGTTCGCTTGTTGAAATTATTGAAAATTCAAGTACCCATGTAAATCTGACATTTAAATTTTAACCAATTTTACATATCGATAATTTAAAAAAATTTCGAGAAACCAACGGAAATTGTCATAAAAGATAAAACTTAAAAAAATMACAAATTATGCTTCATTTACATCCTTTTTATCGCATTTTTATGTAAAATCCAYTTTTGCCCAATCAAAGAATTGGACGGCGTTTGCCCGTTTACATTTTTATATTTAGATTTTGTAAAGCATATTGTTAAATTTTTTTTAGCAAGATTTATACGTATATTCGGTCAATCCTTTAACGATGTAAGAGTGCGCAGTGCTGGTCTGGTTTATAAGTGATTCGTTTTCTATCATAATTTGAATTTTTTAAATTTACATTGCATGTTTTGCTAATATTATGTAAATTATTTTTCATCGTTGCCTCCAATTATAAGTATTTTCATAACGTGAAATTTAAAATTGAACACGCATTGCTTTTTGCATTTCTTTTATTTCAATATGTTCTTAAATAGGTACATTAATTTTTACAGTTATTTTTTAAAATTATTATTTTATAGTTTATATTATTTTTTTAGCGCGAAATATTTTAAATAATTATAGTGTTAATTTGATATACCTAAGTGGATAATTTAATCTAACAGTTTTTTTAAATTTTTTTTACATTTGAATAAAATTAACAAAATCTATTTTTTACGTCCGCAGGCGATCTCCTGTTGCGGTTCTTGACAACGCTGGGCAAGCATGGCCCAGATGCTATCAATCTTCGCTTGCTTGTACTTTCTAAGTCCAACGTGGCGATCCCTTTTCGACGAGTCGTCGTTCGAGATGTAGCAATAATGGATTTTTCTTTATTAGAGAAATAGTAAACTATTGTAGCTATTATAGCTAACAAAAAGACCTTGTTTTTAATTTGCACAATAATTTCACGAAGAATCGATGTTGTAAATTTGCTTAGTTTTTTTATATGCTGCAACAGCTTCAACATCATTAACTTTTGCTTATAAGTAATGAACTTAAGGTTTCAAATTTAACTTTCATTTTTGTATATTAGGTAAAAAGTTAAATCGCAGGCTTTTATACTGCTTTATTTTGACTGTTGTAGCATTACATTTAAAATATTTCTTGTTATTTTAAACAATCTTATTACATTTATCTTATTTAATTTTACAATTTTAATTACTTTATTTTGTATATTCGATTTTTTATTTAATGATTTATACCCAGTTATATTTATTTTTTAATTTTCATTTTGATAAACCCTTGTTAAATATAAATAACTATAATGCCAACGCAGAGTTTATTTTTATATTTGCATTTAAATTTATTTGTTAAATATAGTTTTTTAAGTTTGTTTTAATATAAGATAATTTGTATCGACACCACAATTCTTGTCTGCACCTTAAATAGTTGGTRACGTTTTTTGCAGGCTTTGAATTTTTAATGRAAGCKWTCGTTAACGTAATTGTTATGTTTAAAACTGTTTTATATTTATTTGCTTTTGATTATTTACCCTTCATTTTTGATGAAATTATTGTTATAAACTTAAAATTTCAATCAACAAAAAACAAATTATAAAAAATAGCATTTAACAATGTCGCTAATAATCAGCCAATTTAAGTATTCCTTTTATTTTTTTTGCCGCAACAAAAACATTAAATGTTACCTTTGTTTCTAAACATACGAACGCGTTAATACGTAAAGTTTTTAATACTCGTTTTTATTTAACTTATTTTTGRACTGTATTATTTTTTAAAATTMGTTTATTAATGCAATAAGATTACAATTTATTTTCTTAAAAATTTAATTTCCTTGTTTTGTTTCGGATTATTCGTGACATCAAAGCGGTTACATTAGGTTAACCGTGGTTAAGGCTTAACCTGGTTCCGTTAACCACGGTTTGTTTCCTTCTTAACCATGGTTAAAGGAATGTTAACCGTGGTTTACCCAAAATCCTATGCTCATCTAACCATTGTTTAGACGCGTGCGTGCTTTGCCCTTTTTTATTTATGTCGATGCTTAGTTTTCATATTTTTAGATAAAAATTTTACTAAATATAATTGCGATCTCTGAATTAAACTCGGCTCCAGCCATGGAGATTTTGTCATTTAATTTAATTACAAAAATAAGTATAACGACTTTGAAAGAAAAATTTATTATTATTGTCATAGCATTTAAATCATKTATTCCATTTTAATAAGAATGAAATGACATATTTATATTAGAATAGGTGTAAAAAAATAGGTTTAAAATTATTCAATTTGTAAAATATAGCAAYGCGTATTATAACAAACTTTATTAAAGACTTTATGTTAGTTTATGCGGAATTATTACACTGTGTAATATTATATGTATTTAGAATGCAAAATTATTTTTATTTACTATGAATTTTGTATTTGGACTAAAATTTGATCATTTATTTTTCATATGCTTAATCCATATCCTGGTCATTCTTGAGCAATAAAGTTTGTGTATAATTTTATGCTGGTAAATTTTTTTATAGATTTATACAAAATATAATTATAAAATAATTAGCATTTTCAACAATACAATTGGAAAATTGATGTGAAATCCGAGAGGGCTTTTTTTTGATTTTCAATTATTCAAAAATATGCTAAAGAGTCAAAAAAGAATATCCATTATTCTGATTATTTTCAAATGCTTAATGTTACCCGTGGCCTATTTCTTAATAACAACAAAATGGATTTAAATAAAATATTTGATTAAAGCCATTACAAAAAGTATTAAATGTCATGAAGATAATAATGGAAAAGTAACGATTTAGTTAAGTAAATGATAGCTCCAATTTAAACAAAGTCAACTCTAAATTAGCTATCGAGTAAAATTGCACAATTACAAACAATTTAAATTAACAATGAACTCTTGAAGAAATAAATACAAAATATAAAATAAACCGTGGACAGTATTTTGGAAAMCTGCAAGAAGATTGGGCAAAATTCACGGACTATCGAACATAAAWGTAAAAAAATATTAAAAAATTTTTAAAAATAATAGTAAAAAGCAACTATTTACAATTAATAATCAAAAAACGATAAAAACTATATTTAAAGAATCCATAAATTATAAGGAAAAAATTAAAATAATCACTGGTGGTCTGATGAGCCAACAATCGAGCTGGAACTCGTCCTCATTTGTTCCGCGAAGTTCAACATACATTTTGATAATTTGTCGTTTTCATTAGTTATATAATCTATTAAAGAATCAAAAAGATTAATATTGATCAAAAGCTTGTTCTTATCATAAGCTTTATTTATTTTTAATTTCTTTAAATTGTTAATTAAATATTGTATTTTTATAAACGTTTTCATTATTTAGAATCTTCGCTTTTTGTTAATTATTTTGAGTCACAAAATCATTTTYGTGTAATTTTATCAACGCAAACCATTCGTCACCCGCAGTCTCAAGGGGTAATGTAAAATTGTAGAATTAAATGGTTTATTCAAATTTTGTTTATGCGCGTCAATCTTCCGTCAAAAATATTTCTTTAATCAAATTTAATAAATTTTTCATTTAAATGATTATTGCTTTAATTGAATTAAAATAATATTTTTCTTCTGATTAAATTACATAAGACTTACAATGTAAGCTTGTTTCTTAATAGTATATTAACATCCTAATATACTGTAGTATTAAATGTTTAGTCAAAACCAACAAATCATATTTTGTAATTTTGATTTTATAACCTGTAGAGAGGTTCAGCTTTTATACGTCAAGGAGTTTCGCATCGGTTTTTCCTGTTAAGATAAGACTGCCAACTTGACTAAAATTTTTTAATAAAAAAATGGATTTTTTTTAGAAAAAGTTGGCATTTATTACCAAATAATTTAAGTGTTATTTTTGGTTTAATTTTTGGCCGTCTTTCAATGTATAAATTCAAATTGAATTAATTTCGCATTTATATTAACCAATTTATGATTTGCGCATTAAATTAAACAAATAATTTATTATGTTCCAATTATAAGTAATTTAACCAAGGTTAACCCTCTCTTTGAAGGCCTTACAATGCCAGCACCCGCAAATTTCCTTTACACGAATTTATATTTTTTATTATTATCACTTTAACCTATTATTATTTCTTAATTTGACATGACATTTAACTTTTTTAAATTCTATTAAAAAAAGTGCTTATATTGTAATATAATGGTTTTGTTTAATTAATTTTTCTTAATTGTAAATCCTATATAATTTAATTTATTATTTAAAAGCAATTTAATTTAATTTTGAATAGGCTAAATCACTTTAAAAATTTTTCTTAATATTAATTAGTGCACCTTAGCTGATTTAAATGTTATTTGGTTTTAATGCTCTTTGATACATAATGCATTTTAGGTATATAAAAAATGTATGTTTGCATTAACGCTTTATATCAACCTTTTTTAAAATATTAAGCTTTTATATATCTTAAAAATTATTACTGGATTTTGGCACAAATAAAATGTAAAGTATTTAAGGCTACATTCAAAAGTTTCTTCTGAAACGAATTGAGATTTGCAGGCTGTGGTCTTTAAACATATTTACAAAAATAGGCTTAAAATATTTGATCAAATATAGTCAGTGTTAATAATTGACTTTGTTTAATTTTTTAATCTTTAGAAGGTGCATTAGAAGTCCTGAAAAGCCTTAGGGAATTTTCTTCAAAACTAATTCAAAAATTCGAAATCTGAATTAAACAGTTTTACAAATGGCTTAAAGTTGCGGTTTTTTAAACAAACTCTCATGCCATTCTGACTAAAAGTGGACAAATTCTATATGGGGCTGATGCTCATGCTACTCTCGTTTTTTTGTGAATCAATTAATTTATAAAGTAAAATAAAGTAAATAATAATAAAAACCTTTAAAATTTAAATAAAAGATATGCAAACCATACAATACCAAAAATAAATAATGATGACAATTCGTCACATATTTTGCATAAAAATCAAAAGTACAACGACAAAATCGTCGTAGTCGAATCTGTGCATTGCATATCAAGGATATAACGCTCCGATGAGCTTAATTTTGATAAATGTGAATTTTTCTATATTGAGTAAAAATAAAAATTGTTTCCTGCTAAAATAATAAAAATATGAATTATGTTCAAAAAAATTCATATACGAGTAATCTTTATTTGGTAAATTACAAAAATTTTTACCATGTTCTTTTTGTCATTTTAGTTCAGAAATGATGAATGGCAATAAATGATTCACGTGCATAGCTCATTCGAAAACGTTGTGAAAAAAAATCAGCAGGGTTTATAAAAATTAAATAGAAAAAAAAAAATCATTATACTATAAACGAAAAACGCCTTACCTAAATAAATATTTAATGGCCAAACGTATACCAAAAATTTATACGGTCCCATAAAGAGTCTTCACTATATTTTTAATAATGTTCAAATGCAAGTACTTTAAAAGATTTATGCGACTAAGCATCAGTAACTCTAAAACAGAATCCCAGTGGTTATTAGGTAATTATATTTTGTTTTATTTTGAAGAAATGTATTATATTCGTTTTAATTTTTTAGATTTAAAAAAAATGTCTGATGGGGTTCATGCACTATGAACTTTAAAGTCCTTTTTAGGTGATATTAGCTTTAGTTTTATTTAAGTAAAAATTTTTTCACCCTCTTTACCATACCAATTATTATGAAGGAAAGAAGTGAAATAAAGATTAAAGATTATTGCCCTTTAATATGTTGTGTTATCATTAATTGCAAAGATGAATTTGCACCGAATTCCATTTACTTACATATATGAACGTTTCAAACGCAATATTGTTGTATTTTAGCTAGCATTTTATTATTCATTTGCTGTTTACAAACAATTATAGTTGTTTCTCAAGATTTTAAATTGTATGAAATTTTTATTTGATTTTAATGTTTAGTTGAAAATTTTAAATATAAATATTGTTTATTATAAATAGAAATCGTTCTCAGTTAATAATGTGGAATGTATTATTTTGTTCTTAGTCTTAATAGAATAATTGGTGTAACCATTTTTTAAGCTTGTAATTTAAATTCAATTATGGGTTAAAAAATGATTAAATATTTAACAGTTTATGTTTTCTGTAATACTTAATTTTTTGTATTAATGTAAATTTAGACATATATTTAGAAAAAAACCCATTTCTTTTTAATGAGTTTGAATTTTTGACCTTCAAACTGCAGTTAATAAAATTATTTAAATACCAATAAGCTTCAAATTTTATTACAATTAAAATTCCAAGCGTTTTTTTATTTAAAAGATTTGTGTCACTTATTTAGCTAATTTACATTGCTAATGTTATTATTTTACAATTAACTCATTTTTATTAGAATTTGCTAACGAATTATTTCATCTTGAAACTTTTTAATATTTAATATTGGTTTATTTAAAGATTAAATTTATTAATAAATATTTTATAATGAGGTAGTTGACGATAAGTAATTTTTTGCAATCTTATCTTTACAAAAACGGCATAAAGTTTCCGGTGACTTCAATATCTTAATATATTAGTGCAATGTCAAAGACCATTTAAACTAATCAACTAAATTAACACTTATGCCACCGTCAACTATAATAAGTTTACAATTAAAATAAATGATTAGTCAGTTGGGTGATCGGTTTTTCTTCAACAGCAAACAAAAGTCCGATGAAGCCATTATTAAAATAGTGGTTTTAAATGATAATAATGTAAATAACTTAGCAACGGACTTCCAGATCCTATTTTTAAAAATATTTGTACGAAATACTTTAAAAAAACAATGTCATCAAAATAAAAGTAAACTTATTTTAAACCTAAATTAAACTTCATTCCGTAAACATTATTCGCCAGTCAGAATAAAGTCGTTTAAATAAACAAACACACACATTTAAAAAAACAAAATATGCAATCCATATATGATAATGCTAAACAAATCACAACTCCCGTATAGTAAAACCAATTATAATTTATGCGAAATAATTATACTTATATAACGTCCACAAGGTTACAATCACTTATTTATTTGTTATAAGCAAATAATATTCATTTACATAAACAATAAATAAAATTATTTTTAATGAATTAGAAAGCAGTTTCAATTAAAATAGCAAATTTATACTGGACATTTTAAGAAAGTGAAAACAAATAAATACAATTAAAAGTTAAATAAAACTCAAATGACCAAAAACTATTAAGGATTAAATAGCCAATAAATTTATTTTTTATTAATGTCTCTTTTCTTTGTCTAGTCAAAGTCCACTTACGAAATAACCTTAAATAATCAATGCAGAACTATATTTTTGTTATATAATAATATACAATAAGTGACAATTTGTAATAAATCTTTTTTATTATTTTACTCTCAGTTTTATTATAAATATGTATAATATATAAACAAGTATGTAACCTAAATAAAAAAATAAAACGTTAAATTATTTGACTATATAAAATATTTTTATAGCTATAAAAACCTTTCGTGGCACATGCTTCAATATAAAAAATAATACAACTGCAGGTATTCTGAAAAAAGCTGCATGATAAATTATGGAATCAGTTAAATCAGCATACTTTAAAATTAATTTTAATTCAAATATATTATAAAATTAATGCAAATTTATAAAGCACGCACCATGAACCAATTAAACCACTCAAGGTCGAAACTGGGAAAAAGATTGCCACCAGACATGACCAATTCCTTCATGGAAGTAACAAATATCTGAAACAATGTAACACAAAAAGCCAAACAACAAAAAAACAAAACAAACATCTAAACTAAGAAAATCAGGTCAATGTCAAGCCAAAAGTACAAAAATGTCTATCAGATTTGTGACCAATAATAAATAAGAATTTAACTTATAAAATTTAAATACAAAACCGAATATCCCAATCAAAGGCCATTCATTTTAATTTTAAACAAAACAAGAAATACTATTACTAAAGGAAAATAAATCTAATATGTTTAATTAAATTGTTAGCTTTTACAAATTTCCGAAGCCGTAGTGACATTGCAAACTGACAATAAATATTAGTGGGCGGCATAATCATTTATATTATTTGTAAATACTACGTCTGGCAAAAAACGGGTTCGGGAATTTTTATCGCCGGTCACATCGTTGAGCTTTCTGAAAAATGCCCAAATAATTGGATGGACGAAAATCCTATATTTTTTACCATTGTAATTTATATTTCAGATATTTTGTTTGTTATTATCTCATTTATATATTATTTTATAGTTTTTATTTAAGTAACCGAGTTGGATAATTAATTTTTCTTTAGTTTGCGTCTGACCGTTACAATATTCTTTAACAATTCGTAGATTATATTATTTTTAATTTATTTTATAATTGTTTATTTTCTCGAATCGAGTATTATACACCATGAGTATTTTAAAAACTTAAAATTTATTAACTTTTATTCTTAATAAACAAAATTGCTCGCATGTGCTCACTCCATAACTTCTGCATTCGTTAATTCAGCTAAGAATATAAATTTGTTTGAGTTTTAAATTCTTTGAATGTACTTTGTAATTTTAAGAATCTTCATAGCTCTTTTTTATAAAAACATAATTATTAATTAATTAATTTTTTAGTTAGACTTTCTTCATTTAACTAAATCTTAATTCATGATATGTTTTTGGTAGTTCATATTCGTCTTAGTTCATACATGGTCATTTGTGCATGTCACGTTTAATTAGTGCTCCATTAATGGGTCACTTTGAGTAAACATATGTTGTATATTTTAAAGAAATTTTAATTGGATTTTGTAAATTTATTTTAATGATCATTATGTTACATATTTTGTGCAAACCTCAATGATTTTTTCATGAAACTTTAACATAGGCTTAGTGTATTTTGTTTTATAAATAATAACAAAAAAGCGTGCGCCGTTATGGCTGTTCGTTGGTTTGAAGCGGCCCTCAGCCGACATACACCATTTAGCCACATCACCAAACTCCTTGATCGGGCATCATAAAAACTTGCCAATAAGTTACAAGAATTGATAAAGCGTGATAATTTAATTGTTTTTTATAATTTTAATAATACCCTTTATATGTATTTAGTGTAAAAGATAAGCAGGGATAGTTTTTATTGGTATTTTAATATATTTTTAAAAATAATTTAATTTAGTCAAACTGTTGCCAAATGCTAGTTTTTGCCACAAATTTGTTTTAACATTTAAGCTAACATTTAATCTAATTATTGAAAATATTTTATTTTGCTACATAATTTTTTTTAGCAAATGCTTTCTATAAATTCGTATTATATATTTAACGCAGACCAGTATGCCTACCAGGGAAGTTGGCTCCCAATAATACGCAACCATAAAGTATATATTTTAATTTAAAATAATCATGACAAGCAAAAAATATTTGAAATTACATAAATAATTAATAAACGCTGTAATAGTACAATTTTAATATTTGAAGCTAATTTACATTTATTGGAGTAGTTTGAATAGTAACAAATATTAATGATTTCCCCCATCCATTCAAAACACAATTTCCTTATAATTAGTAACTAAAAGAAAATATATAATAATCCGTTTATTCCTTTTTTTTAATATCTGATTTTTTTATATAAAATTTAACATGTTATTTAAAAGGAATCCATGCAAATATAATTTTAGATAGAATTTAGAAAAAAACCGATCTTCATTTTGTAATAAATGTTTGTATTGTATTAGGATATTTTATACTTACATTTTTATTACACACCGTTAAGTCCTTTTTAAATCTCATTTAGCTTTAAATTGATTAATATTTTAAAATCTTGGCTTTATCCAATTCACTTTGATAAATGAATATAATGCTTAGCTCAGTTAGCCTATTAAATTTCCATATATCCTTGTAAATTTCATTTTTTGATTAATCAATTCATTCATTTTTTTATTTATATTTTAAAATCTTTAAATCTGAAATGAATTAAGATGCTATTTGATTTAAAGTATGAAATCACTATAAAGCCCTGTGATTTTATATTAAGCTTAAAAGCTTTCACTTATATAATTTCACAATTAATTAAGAAAATAATATTGTTTGCCTTTTTAATGTTTTAAGTTGCTCATGCGCGCGTTGTTTTTTGTTAGTTTTACGGATCAACACGCATTTAATTTATTATTTTTTGTATAAATGTTCTACTTTCTCTTTTTATTTTTTAAAATTTAATTTTTGAACAATTCAAAAACATTTTTCTATCAACCGATCAGAAATTGAAGATGAATTGCTGAATCCGACTCAGTAGACCTAAATATCCGCGATTTAGATAGAATATATTTTTTATATTTCGTATATTTGTAGAAAAGACATTGGAGTTTTGAATAATTTATTTTTATTTTTCTCCTATTTTTGTTTTTTGATTATAAGTAAGTAGGCACTGGTCGGTAATATTTTATTTTTTAATATTGATTCAAAAAATAGGGTATAACAATCTTTGCGTAATAATTTATAAATATGGTTTAAAAATAATTAATTTTTACTTTTAAAAAATGCGGTTTTTTAAAAGTTGTTTTAATGCGTAATATTTASCGTAAACGACTCCAGGCAGGTGCCGGAKATGCAACTTTTCCACGAACTGGATTTATTTTATGCGGTTAACAACGAACTTCAATGTTTCACTTAATCAAATATACAATTATTTATAAATATTGCTCTTTTTTTGAAAAATATTATTATTAAATATTTTATTCTCCCGGCGCAGGAATGTTTTTCGAATCATTAATCTTTATAATCATTTTTTGTTTAAAAAATATTTTAATATTTATCAGCGTATATTTCTAGAACTGGTACTTAATAAATACTGATWATATTTTATTAAATTTATTTTRGTTTTGGTATTCATTCGATATGCGCAAATGCCACTACCGGTTTGGATTTTATAGGGGATGCCAACAGKCAATCCATCAAACGTATAAAACTTTTGTATTGCAKTASAAACAGTAATCCTGCTTTTRAATTTATAATATTAATGCTGATATTTTTTTAAGAATATTTTTTGAAGCAAAAAAATTTTCTTAATTGTTTTACACGTATTTTATTTATCGAACTTTGCCGTCTCTTTTCAATTCGTCTGTGATGCAGCTAAAACTCGTTTTATGTAACTTAAAAGAGTGTTATATTTATAGATTTTTTTCTTATAAATGTACCTTTATTATTTTAAATATATCTAATTAACTTTTAGTTAATTACAACAAACCTACAAATTATCTATTTTATAAAAAATATTGTCAATTTGTTTTGATGTTTTAAATAATTTTGAATTTTTAAAAAAAACATTGATTTTTTATTTTTTATCTATAATTAATTTACTTTTCAACAAAAGACGCTGCCCGTTCAAATTCCTAGCATATAATTTAAATCAATTAATGTATGATTTATTCATTAATTTACATTATCATTAGGCAAATGTAAAATAAGAACGCTTAAAACCTTTTTGCTCCTTTTAAATCTGCACCTAAATTTTTTATTGTACAAAAAATATCTTTGCATTTTCTAGTGAATTTCGATAATAAAAATTAATTTTGGAATATTTTACGCTTTAAATGATATGATAAATTGGTTGATGGCACATTCCATTAATATTTCGTGACTTGCTTGTCAAAAGCGAATTTTATTTTAATTTAAAATTTTATGTAAACATTTTTAGTTAATTTATGTTAATGATGATTCTATTATAAAAATTGTAATTATTCAGGATCCTAAGATTTATTCAAATTTTAAAAATATTAGCAAATCCCTAGTCGTCTTCACTTTCAACTATCGTCACATTCGCAATAGTATTAAGATTATTTATTTATTTCTTTAAATAAGTTTGAAAGTTTTTTTAATTTAAAAATTTTTAATTTATTATTTTATATTTCTGCTTTAATTTAATTGATAGTTTCTTCTTTAGAATTTTTTTTGACATTTCATATTTTTATTATTTAGCAGCAAACAATTTTTATTTTTACACAATATTTCGAGGCCATTGCCGCACACTACTTATCATGCATTAGCAGATTCGACTCCGACGATTTTGTCGTTGTATGATTTTNTTTTATTTTTACACAATATTTCGAGGCCATTGCCGCACACTACTTATCATGCATTAGCAGATTCGACTCCGACGATTTTGTCGTTGTATGATTTTTGTGCAAAATATGTGACGAATTGTCATTATTATTTATTTTTGGTATTGAATCTATTTAAGTTAGCGGTCGCTATGACGAACATGAACTTTCATTTGTAAATTTTTTTTTTGAAATTAGTTTAGCCGCAATCGCAAGGGAGATAGCCCTATGTAAAAACAAAAAGTTTGCATTTTACATTAATTTAAATGAAATAAAACCCATCAATTTTCAACAACGCATTTACATCGAAAAATTGTATGCAATTATAATTAAAACATATCAAAAGCCAAATAAATATCTTGAAAAACTATTAAGAAAAGTTGCAGCCTTAATAGTTTGATATGCTTTAAATTTTTATTGAAATACTCCGAACTAAAACTGAGAACAAAAAATATGGGCCATTTGCCGCAGGTCAATTAATGATTGCGCTGAAGAGGCTCTAATGAAGCAAGCCCGAAATGTCAGAACTTTTGCGGCTACACTAATTAACGACTAAGTGCTATTTTCTAGGGGCAAAGATTCAAAAATTAAAATATGTTGAGTTTTGTTAAGGAAATTTTATAAAAAATTTTAAAAACTACTAAAACTGAAAATTTTCAAAAAAAAATATATATAAGTTTTTCGCATTCATTAATCTAGTCACGGTTTATTCAAACTTAATTCCTGTTGGGAATTTACCGGTTGTTCGTCCTGCGGGGCGTTGAATCCGTTTCCGTCCCGTCTAGGCGTAAAAAATTCTTGGGCTTGGACAGCGCCGAGGATCGGAATTTGGCCGCCAATCCCTACATTCCTTAAAAAACAAATTTATTGAACTATTTTGTAAAACCCTGCCCATAAATTTATTTACCTGGGTGCCTTCCAACGCCGTCGGCATTGAATGTTGTTGGTTTGCCATTTGATAGACGAGCACCTTAAAGTTTAAAAAGGAAATTATGATAAAAAAATATTTAATTAAAAACCTATCCAAATTAAAGAGAGAAAAAATCAGAATGGACAAGGAATTATGCTATCCGGCGAGAACAAACTTTGGCGGAGAATGCCAGCGGCGATCGCAGGCTTTTTCCCATAATTGCGAGAGCGTGGGAAAAGGAAAAGATAGCTGTCTCCCGCCGCCCATTCGCTTCTTTCCTGGAATTTTTAAACATTAAATAAATATAATACTTTTGCTTCCTCTCGCCTGCCCCGTGGCAAAAACAAATCGTTTTATTTCCCGACGAGAATAAATAAATTTAATAAATTAAAAAAATAATTTTCAAACTTTAAAAATTAATTTAAATTTTGAAAATTTAAAAAAGTCGCGCAGAGCCTGCGGTTGAGAAGGGGGTAGTTAGAGAGCGGGGGTGCTCTTATTCCCTTCCCCAACCCCCATTTCCGATCGCTCTTATTCCCTCACCCAACCCCCATTTCCGATCATTGGTAAAAATCGATAAAAAAAGTTCCATGTAGTGTTAATCAATTAATTTTTTATTATACAAATTATA
This sequence comes from Globodera ellingtonae, assembly GCA_001723225.1. Lineage (NCBI taxonomy): Eukaryota > Metazoa > Nematoda > Chromadorea > Rhabditida > Heteroderidae > Globodera > Globodera ellingtonae. The sequence goes on along the minus strand of MEIZ01000233.1, from coordinate 50,304 downwards.
AATTTATCATATACCAAGGTCCATCATAAATTAAAATCATTAATTTCGTAATCATCACTTTAAATAAATAGTATCTTTAAAAGAATTATTTTATACAATTATGTAGTTGATGTTTTGTTGTAAATGTAACCTACGGTTTTTTTAGTTAATAGTTATTTTGAATATTGATAAATCAAATCATCTTTTGTTCACATAGAATTTTTTGCTGCTTTTGAGTTATCCGAGAGGCTTTAATTTTTGACTTGTATTCCAAATTTTTTAGAAAACCTAATATTTTTTTTGAATTTTATCATTTTTCATATTGCTGCAAATTCTCCAGATTAGCATTGCGACGTATTGTATAATATTTAGAATGCGTCTGGGGCACTTTAATAAAGCCATCCTGCGGAAGATTTCCATTTTTTCGCCGCATCTTCCATGGTTATTTAGCGTTTATGCAATTTGATTCTTTTATTTTATTTAAATTTAGTCCAAGTCAATTCAGTACGTATGCTTGAAATTTAAAATATATTTTGCACTTAGCAAACATTTTTTAATAGAATCTTTTTGTTAAAATAGATTATTTTACTAAAGTTAAAACAACTTCTTATATTTTATATGCGTATGCTTAAGTATCAATCCATTGTTGTTTTGTAAATAAATGTTCATATTTTTATAAATTACGAGATATTTCTAAAATTATTCATTTATTTTTCTTAGTATTTATTTACATTCCGAAATTAATTTAATTCCGTTTTTGATTAATCTCCTGAGCGTCGAGAAGTGGCCGAGCTGCGGTTGAAAAGTCAAAAAGTTAACTAACGTATACTGTTTAAAGTAAAGAATATTTATATTGAAACAAGCCTAAACATACTTTCAATTATGTTAATAAATTTTATTATTATTGGCTACCCGTGCAGCTATAATAAAACAATATAGTCTATTATTTGAGAAGTTGAGTTCCGAAAGACTCGAGTCGGTTTCATCAGGAAGAAGAACTGGACGAATTTTATTCAAGAAATATTATTTGCTTTTTATAGCTATAAAAATATTTTATATAGTTAATTAATTTAACGTTTTTTATTTAGGTTACATACTTGTTTCCTTGCATTTTATTAAGCTTTATTCACGATTAATTGTTTCAGTTCTATTTTTAAATTTTCAAATAAAAATATAGTTCTGCATTGATTATTTAAGGTTATTTTGTAAGTGCACTTTGACTAGACAAAAAAGGAGACATTAATAAAACAAAAATTTATTGGCTATTTTATTCATTAATTTAGTTTTTGGTCATTTGTTTTAATTGTATTTGTTTGTTTTCTATTTCTTAAAATTATTTTATCCAGTATAATTTGCTATTTTAATTGATACTGCTTTCTACTTCATTAAAAATAATTTTATTTTTTTCATGTGTATGAATATTTTTCTCCCTCATCCTCCACTAGCGCAATCTCGGGCAATTGCATTTGCAATTGACCCCCATCTTCACTTTCTCCCGCTTGCTTCATTGCCGTCTTGAATAGCCGAGCGGCACTCTTATTTATATTGTTGATAAGCTTTATTTTAAGGTGCTACTATTTTTTTGATGCAGCGCGTCTAGGTACCTTTTAATAAATTAATATTTATTTTGTAGTAAGCGCTAATTTTAATTTGAAAGTTATTTTTATATCCTTGTTTAATTAATTTAATTTTTTATTAGTCGGCTTGTAAATTTAGTATGTTTATTGTACTTTAAATAAGATTTTAGAATTAAAAGTTGTATGCTCGAATTGAATATTTTGACATTTTTAGAACTTTTTGGTTTTCTTTATTTTATGAAATGTTTTTTTCATCAAATAAATGTTTACTGTTCATATCTTATAATTTTATTCAGAGGGACTAACACAAAAAAATCCGGCTGACAAAATCCTTTACATTATTAAAGATTGGAAAACTCCCAAAGAGTTTGAATTTAAAATTAAATTGGCATAATGAAAACATTATGAATGTCTTTAATCAAAAGAATCATAATTGAATAAATATTTAAAAGATCTAAAAACTTTTCCTTTATTGCCAGTGGCATTCGCTTCATTGGAGATCATTGGAGAACGACAATTAATAAACCAATAATTATTTTATTAAAGTGATTATCTATTAAATTAAGAATTTAATTAGTTAAATTTCAAAATAATAAACAAATCAATAATATAGCTGTAAAACAATGCAAAGTTGCTAAACTTATTTACAAAATGTACAAAACAACGCACCAAAAAACCAAACCGCTTTTGCAGCAATAAATTTACTTAATAAGTAATGCAGACATTTTCACTTTACATAACACTATTTTCAATTAAAATAAAAGACGAAAGTCGTTATATACCCATATTCGTAAGAATACAAGATTATAAAGACTTAAATAATGATGTTAGTGGGCATAAATAAAAAATATATTCAATAATTTAAAATAAGTCAATACTAAAGACCATAAAAAAGTAAAAAACTAATGATAATAATAACAAAAAAACATTTAAGAATAAATTCAAGCAATATTCGACGCATGCGTCCTAAAAAATAACGATAAATTAATAAATGTATGTGAGCTATAATTCACTAAAAAGTATTCAAACCCTTCAATAATTAATTCCCAACATATTTTCCCAAATGGCTAGATATTAAAAATGTTCTACAGAAATAAAAACACATTCAAAATGCAAGACTATTTCCAAACCTAACCATAAATGTATTTTTAACCAAATTTATATATTCACTTTTAAATCATGTAAATACGTTATAATTAATAAGCGTTGTTTTATAATCAATGTCTTGACAAAAAAATGAATTATATAAGTGCAATGAGTATGGCTGGCAAAAATTCATGAGTTCTTGGACATAAAATAAAATTGTCATATGCTTTTGATTTAAAACTAWTAATAGAATATTAAAAGAAAACCCAAGCCATGGTTCCTCAGACAAGAGTTTATCGACAATATCTGAATAATCATTTTATTCTATAATTATAATAGACTTTTTAATTTAATATTAATTTACTTGAATAATGCTGCTTCTCTAGTTTGTTACTAACAAGAACAAAAATTTAAAAAATGACTTAATTTTCATACACAAGAACAATTATATAAAATAATAGAATCTTTCTTTTGTTTTAAAACAACAACAGCAAGATTGTGCGGAGCAACTAAAGGATGGGGGGTGCACTTTGTGTGGCGTCAATTTTTCATCAATTACACTCTTCGCCCTTTTTGAGTCAACAAACAAACACATTTTGCTGGAAGCAAATTAGGTACATAAAATACAAAATAATAAAAATGTGTGTAAATATAATACCAGACATTGACTGTGTCCATTCCCCCCACCCCATTTTTATCAAATATAATATTAGGAAAACATATTGAAGCAAAATACATTTAAAATTATAATGTAAAAACATTTTAATTAAATATGATCACGAAAATAAAATGAAAATCTACTACATCATTATTTTTGAGTTTGCGATGAAAGTTTCAGCATATCAAATATTAGTTTTCTAATGTTTCGTATATTTGTATTCACATTGATTCAAAAATATTTTTAACTTGGCAACGAGCGCCATGGACAATTTGCAAATTTAAAACACTGCTTGAATTGAGCATGATAAAAACGAATTGTATGTAATGAATGAAATGAAATGCAACAACACACATTTTTTTTCGAAAACCAAACTAAATTTGATCCAGGGGTCGCTTATAATGAAAGATATAATAATAAAATTTTATTAAGGATTTGTCAAAATAAATAATTAATTTAAATAAATAAATTTCCATATTTTCAAAAAACTTTCTGAACTCGCTTTAATTTACATATACAAATCTTTATTTTTTTTTACTTCAATTAGGAGCATTTCATAAATTAAATTTTTGCAAAATTTATGCATAACTGACAAGGTTTTGGCCATTTTTGGCAAATATTTTGGCATTTTTGGGTTTTTAATACATATTTTAGCATTTTTGACCACATAAAAACATACATATTTTGGGTTTTTTGCACATATAAATCCGGGCCTTAATGATAATAAAGTCATCTTTTGAAATCCAATTTTATTTTTGTTTAAATTAACATTTATGTATTTTAAAAGTCATTATTGCACTCTAGAATTTTATTAAATTACTCTTATCTGAGTAGAGTACTTTTATAGGTCTGTCGCTGTAGCCTTTCATATCGGCTAGATAAAAAGTCTCGAATCCAGTTAAGTCGTTATTTTCAAAAGAGGTTTGTCATGGACGAAGTTATCTGCAAGTATCATAACTAAAAAGTATTGCATTTAATTGTCTTTATGATTCAAACAAAAAAATAATAACAACAA
>MEIZ01000233.1:28373-41261 GCA_001723225.1 Globodera ellingtonae | reverse complement strand
TTGCATATTTTTTCTCATAGAATGGTTTATCGATCGCTAATACCCAAGCAAATCAAAATTCAAATTTTAACTGGTCTAAAATATTCTAGACACCCGATAAAACCCGGTCATCTCTTTCCAATTAGAAACCCAATTCTTGGCATACAGCTCCCTCATATGTAAGACCGTCGAAATAAAAGGTGTGTTTAAGTTTGTTGCCGTCCGTGTAATTTGTTTCTAGCTTTCGATGCATAAATTCTTTTAAAATTGCTTCACGCTGATCGCCAGCGATTTGTTCGCCTATCGAATAGTAAGTACACCCCAAAAAGCGCGAAAAATCGTCAAGCAGCATTTTATTGATAAAAAGTTGGAAATGAATAAAATGTTGAATCTACGGGTTTTTTATATAGGGGTTAATCGATGGTAACATTACAGTAACACAAATTTAAAACATTCGCTGCGAAATTCTTTTTTTTGGCGATTAATAGGAAATGTTGTAAATTTGAGTATAAAAATACCCGTGGGACTGCAAATTGCGCATTCGAGAATTTACATTTTTTATAATATTCAATCTTTAATAAAAATGGATGCAACAAAGTTTGATTACACAATTGCACAAATGAAATCGGATACCACATATGGGAAGGCACAGCTTTGGAAACTTTTGCGTCAGAAATATCTTCTTACCTTTAAACTTTGTCGTGATTGTGCGCAACTTTTTTTTAACTCTACAAAAAGCAACGGAAGCAACAACAACAACAACAACGCTTTCGAAGTAAAAGAATCCGGTGACGTGAAAGTACAATTTCGTTTATGTAAAGGTTGTGTAGCGCTTAACATGAAGCTTAGCGATTTTTATTCTTCATCACGGAACAACAACAACAACAACAACAATCACAACCGTTTCAACAATAACTACAATAACTGCACTGAAGAAATGATGCAACAAGACAACAACAGCTACAGCAACAACCGATACAACAATAACTACAATAATTGCGTGGAAGAATCGATGCAGCCCGACAGCAGCAACAACCGCTACAACAATAACTACAATAATTGTACTGAAGAATTGATGCAAAACATCAACAGCCACAGCAACCGCTACAACAATAATTGTACAGAAGAACTGATGCAGAACAACAACAACAACAACCGCTACAACAATAATTGTTCCGAAGAATTGATGCGCAATGGATATTGATTATATTTGGTACAATTTATTTTTTAAACTCAAAAAGACGCTTTTTCTATGAGCTTCAATTTTTGATTATCGTTTAAATTTTTTTGGTAATAAATATGAATGCACATATCGTATTTGATAGATGATTGATTAGTGTAGCAGAAATATTCTTTTGCAATTACCACAACCTATATTGTTCTCGTGAATTTGGCCTTTTATATTGAAAGGATATCGTTCACTATTTTAAACTTGAAATTGTAAATATGACAATTCTTTATATTTGATTAAATGATGAATTAGAAAATGGCGCCGCCCGCGTTTGAATTGTTGCCGCATGCCAAAACTCCTATTGTCCTGGCGGGATTAGCCTTTTTGGTCATCTCTCACCCTAGCTTGGCATATGGCATTCGGACGCCGTCACAGAAGTGGGCGGTCCAAATTCTGTGGTATATAAACGGGAATACACTTGGAAAAGCCTTATTCATTTGGACCAATCTCAACTGAGTTTTTTTTAAAAAATGTTGAAATTGCTACCCTAGTAAGCCCATTTTAATTTAATCCTTCTCGGCTAATTCTGACTCGTTTTCCTTAACATTTTGCATAAAAATTGTAAGATTCTACTGCAAATCGTCTGAGTATGAATTCGCAACAGCGTCATAATGAGCGAGAAGCGCTACGACACCGTCTGAATTTATTGGTCGATGAGGTCGATATAGTGGTTCAACAATTGATAAATGAGTACCACCGTATGGTCTCTTTGATGAGGTGAGTTTGATTTATAAATAAATGAATGAATGAATGAGATCGAACTGTAGAGAAATACTAAAATTTAGAGATTTTTTCAGGTCGTGCAGCCGGCGGCTCAACAAGCCATTGACGCGCCTGTTTGGCTGAACCTTGACCACGTTCAGCAGCAGCAGATGAGACAGGACCAACAGCAACAATTTGATGAAGCACTGAATTTAGGCCAGGAACAACAACAACAACAACAACAGCAACAACAATATGATGAAGCACTGAATTTGGACATAGGCCCAGGTGCAGCGAACAAAAATTTTGGTTAAAAAATGGGATTCCTGTAGGGTCTTGGAACGGAGATGTGTCCCCACCTTTGTCACCAAATACATACGCTCACATGATACGAAATGAGGTGGATGGGCTGCGAATTGATTTGAGTGAGTAAATGTGGGGTGATTGCCGCCTCAATAGGAATTTTTCAGTGAATTCACATTTTGTCAGGATGGCACGATTGCCGGATCAGATAGGTTAGATTTTTTAAAAACTCAATAAGCTTAGCTATATTTCTACAAATTTAATAGATGAGGATATTCCGCTTCCTCCAGCACCGTCACCTCCACAACAATGGGAGACGCCACATCGAAGCTTCGAACGACCTGTTCCTCAACGGTCGCTGAGCCCATCGGCGCCACTTGGCCCAATTGGACCAGTTCAGCCACCGATTGGAGGAGCTCGTCCGACGCATCAGGAACTATTGGCGATTGCAGCAAATCTTCCTGCGCCGGATGTGTCTCCGGTTGCTGTCAAGGGGGAGCTGAAGTTCTTCGACAACTGCACCCTATGCCTGGGGAAACACGGCGAAGAAGTGCAAGTGTCCATGAGAGGCAACCGGTGCCTCTGTGTCGCCATATGCACGACGTGCTACAACAACGGGTGGTGGGACCAATATGTGCAAGCCAGCGCGCTTCAGGCAGACCGCACTGTTGAGGAGAACGAGGACCCCTACACACAGCTGCCTCGTCCGAACGCGGAGAGCATTGAGAATTGGGTATGATCGAATTCGAATTTTGTTAGTTTTTTTATTTAAACATTTTTTTCAAAATTTAGATTTCCGGCCATGACAAACGGCCCAAGTGCCTGCAATGTCATGCGGAACGCATTGATTTCATGTTGGACGTCGTGCGACCACGACGATCTCAACGTGCGCGGAAGACGAAACGTCATTGTCCGTTCTGTTGAGGTGTTTTTATTTTAATAAATCTCGAACAAATTGAAAAATTTAGACTTGCTTTCTCATTTAAATTTTTTCCAATTTTGTGTTTTTGCCGCTCCAATAATTCCATTAATATTTCACATTCTTTTTTTCATTTAATTTTGATTGCTACTTAATTTTTGACTTTTTTATTTTCAGTATCATTTTTAATTATTACAGTTTTCTTCGAATTAATCTCAATTGTTTATTTAAGAATCTCTTCACAAATAATTTAAACCAAAAATTTTTTTTTTGGTATACTACACATTTTTTTTTCGATATGACATGTTGGAATAGTAAATCAAATTTCACGCGCCACTGATCGCTCACTCAGATCACCACCGGATAATCTCGATTATTTGTTTAAAAAAATCTCTTTCTAATTTTGGTCGATCACATTTCAATTGACTCGATTTCAAATAAAAAAATTTTGGTATACTGTACACATATTTTGCAGTGATAGGGGTTGAAACTTAGGTACCGAAAAAGCGCTCAAATTTAGATGGTCGTTCAGATTTTAATGATTGCAGTTGTTAGCATTGTGCTTATTTGCTTAAAATTCTAAAAAATATTCTGCAATGTTAGATATTTAAATTGCTCAAAAGAAACCAAAGGGGGATCTCGCCACAAGGGCGAATAAAAGGAAACGCAAGTACTGCGCATGTGCTGTCTCTTATACACATCTAGATGTGTATAAGAGACAGCGCAAGTACTGCGCATGTGTGTGTGTGGGGCGGAAAAATGGGGACGCTTCCGATCCGCATATGGGGCTGTCTCTTATACACATCTAGATGTGTATAAGAGACATGCTTCAAAAAAACCAAAGGGGGATCTCGCCACAAGGGCGAATAAAAGGAAACGCAAGTACTGCGCATGTGCTGTCTCTTATACACATCTAGATGTGTATAAGAGACAGAAAGAAACCAAAGGGGGATCTCGCCACAAGGGCGAATAAAAGGAAACGCAAGTACTGCGCCTGTCTCTTATACACATCTAGATGTGTATAAGAGACAGCCTCATCCTCATCGCTCGATTCTGCAGCGGCTTTTTTTCGACGTCCTCCTCCTCCACCGGCGGCTTTTTTTTGAGGACCACCATTCGGTCGTTTGCCGCCACCGCCACCACCACCGCCTCTCGACGATTGTTGTTGTTGTTTTTTGCCGCATCCGCCACTTCGTCCACCTTTGTAGTTGCCGCTGGTGCTGCCTCCGTCGGTTCGTCCTCCGCAGATGAAGAACAGACAGAGCATGATCATGCCGGCGTTCCGCTTCCATGCAAAGTTGGAATCCTAAAAAAACTTCTTTATCTGACCCGAAAATTTTGAATCCGCCCCGGTGTATCACTACATAAAAAAGACTTTTTTTATAATGCTTATACTCTTCTTCTTCTAAACCGTTGGAGAAAAATTTTTTATTGGTTTTTACTTAAAAATTTCTTACATTCATTTTGCCGATCGGCAGATCGCTGCGATGGTTGTGTCGAAGCGAAAGAATGGACAACGATTGACAGCCGCCAGTTGTTGTCGGGAAACTGTGCAGATTGTTCACGTTCAGGTCCAAAAAGCGCAAACGTCGCAAATTGCCAACAGAAATCTTATAAAAAGACAAAAATAATGTATAGCCAAAAATGACAGTTTTTATTTTCAGTAATTTCAACAAAAAAGAAAATCCTAATTAACCTACCCCCTTTTTAAAATGCTTTTTGAATAAAGTTTAAAAGCAAACCTTCACTTGTCCCGACTCTTCATTGCGACCCATTGGTCTAAGCCCAAACACATCAGAAATACAAAACAGCAATAAAAAAAATAGTTGCTTGAAAAACATCTAAAAATAATAAGAAAAAGCATTAAACAAAAGTAAAATACACACCCATAAATCAATAGAATATGCACCATTATTTCACTTTCTTTTATTTTCGGAAGAAATAGTGTACTAAAAGAGAGAGAGTCAGACGACAAAAAAAGTACCCAACACCCATCGATAAAACAAGCCAAAATTTGAATTCGAATTTCGACGCGAAAAAGTATCGACGCGAAAATTTGAATTCAAATTTTGGCGCCATTTTTTGTGCAAAATACAGAGCTCACTACTAACTGGTCTAAAATATTCTAGACACCCGCTAAAAACCCGGTTATCTCTTTCCATTTAGAAACCCAATTCTTTGCATATTTTTTCTCATAGAATGGTTTATCGATCGACTAATACCCAAGCAAATCAAAATCCAAATTTTAACTGGTCTAAAATATTCTAGACACCCGCTAAAAACCCGGTTATCTCTTTACATTTAGAAACCCTTAAGAAATTAAACGCGATTTATTTGATTGAAATAGTTGAATTCACAAATTAAATAAAAAATAAAATGCATAAAAATTTTTACCATATTTCACATATTTTGAATTTAATATTTAATAATAAATCTGAATAATAATTATTTTTAATTTTTCTTATATATGTTAAATTATTTATAAATTATCAAAGTTTTCATTTTAAAACATCAGACATGATTAAAATGTTATTCGGAAGATTCGCAAAAAAAGCCTCGTAAATGCAATGTGATCAGTAAGTTTATTTCTATCATTCAATTAAAAATGATAAATACAAGAATCGCTTGCTGAAAAATTAACTGTTTGTTTTCATGCGTTTCCATACGCGTTTTAGTCAATAACCAATTGCTTTTTTTCCTAATTTTGAATTTACAAGCCAAGAATAATCTTTTATTTTATTTCCTGTTTGCATTAAATATTCAGTTTTTTCTTTATTAAGTCACAATTTTATGTTTTACCTTTTTTATTAAATAATTGATGCAGATAACTATTAAGTTTTTCGTGTTTTTAAAACACTATGTTATTGGCAAACAAATTTTTGTTTATTTCAATGACATTTTACATAATAGAATCTAATTTTTCGCGTGTTTTTGTTGGCGTACAAATTTTAGTTTTTTATTTCAAGACCAGAATTTCATAAAATATTGCTCTCAATTTAAATTTAAATTTTCATTTTGTAAGTTTGTCTTTATCAAGTTCAAATTACACTAAGGATTACTATCACAATAACACGATTCTTTGATTAGCTGCTAATTTTTTTTAAAAATGGTCAATCGAAGTAATTCACATTTGTGTAAACAGGAAATTACACTTTTTCCAAAATTACCCGTAACCTAAGCACACGCTACGGTTTAGTTTATTTTTAAATTTACTCAGGGAAAAAAGAAGTAGGTTTAGTAGACATAATAACTACTTTATTGTCATTTTCTTCATTCGCCAACAAATAAAATTCAAGTGCATTATTGCTACTAATAAAATCCATAAAGTTTATAAAAGGATTTTATTTATTGCCTTATAAGTAAAATAAAATAAAAACAATATAATAATTTCATCCATACACATTGCAAAAAGWTCTTTGTTAAAAATTCRATAAATATCTCAGACTAAGAAAAAGAGGAACTTGTAAATTCCTCAATAAATTAAGAAATRTTTATAAATTAAAGAAACAAATCTCACAAACAAAATGATAAAATAGAATTATAAGCATTTAAAATTAGATCCWAAAAGGGMAATAAAAGTAAAATTTCAGATAAACATAAATCCTAAAATGCATTCGATGTTCTTACTTAAAGCGAGCCTGGCCCAATCTATTAATAAAACCACTCAAAAAAATATTCAACAAATATTGATAAGTTGCCAAATACTAAAAAATAAAATTTAAACCTAAAAAGTTTAAAGCGGTAGACTAGGTAATTAATAATTATTAAACTGCATTTCTTACAAAAAAACGCGCAAAATAAAAAAAAACAAAACTAAAATTTACACTAATATGATTGCTGCTCTGTCGTGGAAAATGTCGAAGCGGATTCAATTGTAGATGGTTTTGAACACTTGGATGTAAGATGCAAATTTGTATTAAAATAAATTTTAACTTTACAATGTCATCAAAAAAAATTTATTATAAAAATCAGTATCCAAATATAATACAAATCAAGCATAGATTTATTATTGCTAGAATTAATTAGACCAATTAACAATATTTAACAAATAGAAAAAGAATAAAAAAGAAAATATTGACAATAATAACTAAATAAAATACAATAAACATWAATAAATTACACAAATGTCCGGCACGTCAAAGAAGGCTGCTTTCGAGATTTTGTGGTAAAACTCAGAACCGCAGTGTGGAGGCCGGCAGTTTGCTGGGAGGTCGATGATGCATTTAAATTAAAATTTATCAGGAATTTTAGAAAATTGAAAAAATGCAGAAAATGCAATGAAATTTTAAGCAACGAAATATGGTAGCTGAACACAACCCAAAAAAAATGATTTACCTATTAAAGGACAAAACTTTAATACATATAAATGGATGGGTTCTATGTTGAGTTCTTAGCTCAGTTCTACTGGAAAAATAATAAATAATAAAATTAAAAAAACTACAATAAAATTTAAAGTGAAAAACACTCTTAATTAAAATAAAACTTATAAAATTTATACAATATTAAGCTAAACAAACTAAAAATGTGGCATTAAAAAGTTAGAAATAAATGTTACATTGGCATATTCCCTCGTCGACGACGACGACAGTGGAGTTCTTCAATTCAATCCGCCTAAGGCTAACAATGAATTAAATCCAATGACAAAAATGTTTCTTTTATCATATACAACGTCATTTTTCTATTTCAAAAAGCCAGTCCTGTAAACTCAAATGTGTTTTAATTTTTAAAGTTTTAAATTAAAAGGAATACGAAATATGGACAAATTTTATAATATTTCTAAAAGTTTTTGAGTACGCAAGTCATATTTGGCGCCGTGTCAGGCTGGAATTAATTAAAAAACGATTTGAAATTTAAAAACTCATGTAAATATGATAAAAATTGTCTAGATTAAATATCATTTTTAACGCTTAAATTTACGTGTATAAACAAAAATWTTTGTTGACTTCAAAAAAATCTATTGCATAAAAWGATTAAACAAGAATTATTAATAAATGTATAATTTTTAATTTCCAAAAACAACAAATAAAGATTGGAAAATCTATTTGATAACGTCGACAGTTTCCAAAATTAAAATAATAAATTCTTTTTTTAACACTTTAGCGACAAAATCATTAAATTCAAAGAAAAAAAAATTTTATTCAAAATTAAGCCGGTGCCAGCCTGCAAATCACAATAATTAGATTAAATTAAAATAGATCAACAATTTTTATAATTGATAATATAATTTTGATAGCCACTGTTTATGTTTTGAAATAATTATTTCAAACTTTGGGTAGTTGCTAACAACAAATTAAAACAAATTTTTTTTTTGAATAACTTTAAAACTGAAATTTATTATGAATCGTCATGAGTAAATTTTTTTAATGCTTCAGCGTAGGTAAACATTTTTTATTTTAAATTTAAATATTAATAGCTTTATGGCTTACATTGTTACTGCATAATGTCTTGTTTATGAAACTTTTAATAATAAACTATCATTGAGCCACTTTAAAAGATTTATGTTCAAAATATTTTTGGAAATTCTGTTTAACATTTAAAGTTTGCAGTCGGAGCGCAAATAACAATTTTAAATTCAAATAATAAAAACAATTATTTATAAATAATATTCGTAATTATGAAACATAACTCTTGAGAATACACTGTGCAACTATCTCATTCAATTAAACTGGGGTTTTCTTTATCAATTTAATGCAATTTTTTATTTTCAAAGATGTCAATATTAAAATGTTTTAAATAAGCGTTTTTAGTTTACGTATTTATCAATTGCTGGCATCTGTAGGTGATAGAATCAAAATGGAATCAGTCTCTTGATTTTGCGGATGGAAAAGAATTCCTGTCGGCATTCAGTAGTTTACGAAATATTTTTGCCATTGTTGAGACATATTTGATTTCTTTAGATTGTTTATTACATTTTTAAAAAATGAGCACTGCTTTTTATAAGCTATTATTATATTCTAGAGTTTTCAGCTATCCCCGTAGTAAGGTTTAAAATTCTGTTTGTGTCGTTTATTAAATCTATACACAATTTGTCTTAGTTTTGATTAATTATTTTTAATATTTTTTTAAAATCAAAATCAAAATAATATCATTCGTTTAAAGCATTTTTTCGAAGACGAATTCGTCTCTCTATTTAGCCGTAATCTGAACAAAAAAAAGTCTTCCACTAGTAAAAGTAAAAAATATTTTGAATAAATCTAAAAAGCGTGCAATTGAATATATTGAAATTTCGAAAATTGTATCTTTAAGTAAAATTTAACAGATGTTTAAATGGCCTAACAAATCATAAATGTCCAATGATAAAAAAACTTAACAATCAATGTGATATTATTATTTTAAATTGCATTAAAAATAATGAGATGTGAATAATAAAATAAGATTTGACAAAAAGTGTCAACAAAGTATTGGTTATATTTTAATTTTATTTTTTTGGTTGTCTTAAATCGTGCCAATTATACATGGTGTTTTCATCCTTCTTTAATTTTGAGAAGATAATTTAATTTAATCGCTTCTTTGTTATTTTATAAAAAATATATGCATAAACAACACAAACAATTTTTATAAAATTAGATATAGCTTACATTAATAATAATGCAATTGCTTAAAATAATGCTTTAAGAAAAGGCTGAAAAAACAGTAACGACCAACCACATGACGCAAATGCTTTTCCAACTTGTGGCGTTTTTCCACAGCGCTATGTGACTAAATTGTCAATAATATTATAGTTTCCATACTTCTTTCAAACTTGAAAAAACTATTATTATATGGAAATAAATTGCTCTGATTTGTTGTTTGGGTGACATTTAAATTACTCAAAATAAATAACAATGCAAAATGAATCAGAAACATTTATATTTATTACATTGCACATTTGCCTCGCGCAATGGAAATATGATTTCACACATAAATTTCGACAACTCTTCGGGAAGAAAGTTGATAGATATAAACAATCAAATTCTGAATTAAATTTAAGGATTTAGTAATTCCTTTTTATGCCAATAAGTCTGTGGAAATTATACGTAAATTCAAGGCTTGTAAGAGTGCAGCATTGAAAAACTTCATTCACTACTGAGGCATTATAAATGGCCAAAATTCATAATTATACTTTAGTCGATGAATTCAAACATTATCGCATAGGAAATATAAACAACGAGTTACGAAATAAAATATAATGCAAGAAAATTTAAGGCTAGAGACGTCAATGCCTCATCATCAATTTAACTAAATATGTATTATTAAACCTGCTGATAACATTATATAATACTTACAAATAAATTATAATTTTAAATAACAAATAATAAAATAAATTTATAAACGACTAAAATTCAGGCAAATCGTCATACTGATGCGCGGCAAACAAAAAACAGGCGAAGGCATGAAAAACTGATTATAGGCTATAATACAAATAAAAGATTTTTTATTAATCTCAAAAAAGCAAAATTTCTATAAAAAACGTATTAATCTGTATCATTATGTAAAATGCCAAAAAAAGTTGGTCCTCTCTGGTTGCTCTGTCGAGTTACGGGCTTTTCACCAAAAAATTAGAATTCAATTTTATATTTTAAATTGATAAGTAACTTATATGTATATAATAAATAAAACAAAAAGGGTATTTTATTTCTGATCAGGAACTGATCGAAAAACGATTGATCAATAAGGAGCAAGATTGCAAAAACTAATTTTAAAATTTTAAATTTATTAACATTTTTAGTTACACTCAGCATATAAACAGAGCTTCAACAAAACAAATTTGTTTTGGAGTCAAGGGATGTTTACATTTAAACAATAAAACAACATAAATGTGCAAAAAGTACACTGTCCCGAATGAGCCAGCTCCAATGCGCGAGGTGAAAGAAGTTGTATTTTTTATAATTAAATTCTCATAAAATTTTTAGCTGTTTGATTTTGTCCATTATTTATGTTCGAATAATCTTTCTTCAATAATGAATCCTATGAGTTTTAACTTTTATTGATATAATTCAATTATTTTGCAATTAAAATTTATTGTTGTATGATGATTGTATAATAGATAAATAAATAAATTAGTTTTTTAATATTAATACTATTGAGATGCAACATAATTAAAATGAAATACATTTTTTTAAACATCAATAAATATTTTATATTGAATATCATTTTTTGACTAGAAGTTCAAGCTTGCCTCCGTTTATAACGAGATTTAAATTAAAATTTTATTTAGTACTTTTTCAATTAACATTTAAAATTTAAGTTATATTTATCTCTTTACGACTTTTTCGTTGTACGGGTGTATGTATTAGTTTATTTAAATAAAAACACATTTCAAAATTTCTGAAAACTGGTAGTTTCAATTTATTTCGCTTTATATTTATTTTATATATGCATCAAAATGTTTAAAAATAGGTCGCTTTCTAACGTTAAATGGATTTTAGCGTGATTGTTATATAAAACATTTCTTTAACTCAAATTAAATCAAAATAATTCAGTTTATTGATTTTTAATTTTAATTTTACTTAAATTTTTTCCGAATCAAATAACTAAATAATTTAACTCCAAGAATTTATTTGAAATATTTAAGAATTATCAACGTTCAAAAATTTAAAATAAATTATTCAAAATATAATAATATAAAGATTTACGACTCCGGCCATTGCACTTTGCTAATAAAATATGCGGATTTGATGATATTATTGATATAACCAGTCTATCATTTTGTATTAAAAAAATGTCCGCCGCGAAGAAAAAAAAGGAAAACGCCAAGAAAATTGCACACGCAGTAAACTTTGCATAGTTATATGTCATTTTATTTTGTTTATATCGTTTTATTTATATTGCTACATTTGCTTTTACTGTTATTTAAGAGAAGTGCAAGGCAGACGCCCTTATTCTGTAGACGTACGGTATCAGCGACTGACTTCCAAAAACATTTGGCATTAGGTGTTCAACGTTTCCACCTTTAAAATTAGAAGCAGATAATGCGTTGGATCTTGACGCACTATATTTAAAAAAAATTGTAAATAAACAAAGATTATTTTTGCTTTAATCGCTAAATATTTTGGTTAATTGTTAAGAATCTAAAATCAAACATAATTAAATTATTATTAAAACTTTTCTTAGAAATATTATTTTTTATTTAAAATTATTTATATTGTTTTATCAAATCATTAATAAATATATTTATTTTTTTCATGTTCTAGAATCACACTACTGGCTTATAACGACTTTATATTAATCAGAGACGACGATTATTAAATAAATATGCAATTTATTCGCTATAATATTGATGAAGATATTATATATGTAATAGTTTTGTTTACATTTTATTTGAAATGCTTTGCCGGCAATTATTTATTTTGTTGCAAAAGCTTCGTTGCGAATCCAGATGGTATGAGGACCGCCGTGTCCGCCGCATGATTGAGCAAGAATTGCGGGAATTGATTGCGGGTGGCGCCACACTGTGGACCACTCACCTAGTCCCCTTTGATTCAATAAGTGAGGGTAMWCGGTTTTATAAATGGATTTTTTATAATGTTTGATTCTCCTTTTATGAAGACTTCAAACCATAGTACTTTATTTAAGTCGCGGCGTTTTCAAAGCTTAAGATCTGTCCGAGTAATTGAAGCAACCAAATTTTTTACAAATTGAAGAATAATTAAATTTATTTGAATTTATATTTTCGTATAAATTTAACATTACTTTATTTATAAAATTTTAAATTTAAAAATTTAATATAAAATTGTCTTCATAGACGGCTAGTATGGAACTCGCATGCGAACGG
>MEIZ01000233.1:0-28273 GCA_001723225.1 Globodera ellingtonae | reverse complement strand
AATTCTAGAAAAAAATAAAATATAAAAGGGGAGGTCAGTTTGATTAATTATATTAAATCAAAAATTAAACAAAATTTTTATAAATAAACGGTTAAAATTTTTCATGATGAACAAAATATAAGAATATTTAAAATTGATGGTCAAAAATCAAAATTATAAAATACCCCCTCCAGCACTTTGTTTATTAGGGTGGATTGCAAAATTTATATTTTAAGTTCTTGAATATTTTTTATAATTGTGCCATGCTTTGTTTAACAAACATAAAGTTTTTTATTTCTCTTTGAGCATGAATTAAGAATATGTTTTTTTAACATTTTTTTGCGGACTTTTTAAAATCAAAATCAATTCATTAATAATAGAAAAGCCTAAAAATATAAACTATCTTTACCAGCAAATAAACCAATAAATTATCTCTCCCAAACAACTAAAAATACAAATTCATCGCTGAATATGCCGCCATTTTTGCACGACGTCTCGTGGGGCTTAGAATTCTAGGTTGTCCGTTTGGGTGCTAGGTCGTTTCGTAAAAAAGGCAAGCGTGGGCGTTTCGTAAAAAAGGCAAATGGGGCGCCTTTCAACAGTTTTTTTGTTATAACTTCTTTCAAAGCTAACCAAATCAAACATTTTTGATATCATTCGAAAGCATGCAATGGGTATAATCTATTAGCAAGCAAAAGCTAAGCTGTAGGACAATTCTCAAATAAGTTGTGGCCAAAAAAGCATTTTTCTGGCCATAGCTTTTTTAAGATTGCCAATAGCTTAACTTTTGCTTGCTAATAGCTTCGCCTCCTCTTAAGCTTTCGAATAATACTAAATTTGCTTGATTGGTTAGCTTTGAAAGAAGTTATAACAAAAAAACATTGAAAAAGCGCCCCATTTGCCTTTTTTACGAAACGCCCCCACTTGCCTTTTTTACGAAACGTCCCAGCACGGTCCGTTTGGAATACAAATGCTTATATTCCATTTCTAAAATAAAATATAAATATCGAAATAGATAAAAGTTACTCAAAATACACAGATTTTTATTCGCAATTTTAATAATATTTTTTATTTTCAAAATAATTCAAAATTGAATTTTTTTTTTAGCGTTTTTGTTTACGGAGTCCGCTATGTAAGAAAAAACTCTGATTTATTTAAAATTGATTATCAGAGCACATTTTTAAACATTAGAGCGACACTTAATTTGGATTTAAATTGTTACTAATTGCCTTTTATTTATATCGATGTTTTTTGTGAAGAAATGTACTCTCTAATTATTTGATATTTTTATGCAAACTATTATTTAATTATCTAAAAAACAGTGGCACAGCTTTAAAAACTCGCCTGGAATCTTATAAATTTAGTTTGGATAAAAATTCTTTTAAACGATTGAAATAAAAACAGGACAAAACTACAACAAAATTTATTCAAAAAATTCATAAGATAGTAAAAACCGTCACGTCGTAAAATTTTTACTATTAATTTTACATAATATGCTAAATAAAAATCAAAGATAGAAAAAAATTTATAATTTAAGTAAATAAAAAATGTGTAAAAAACAAATATAATCAAAGAACCATAAACAAAGCATTAATAACAGTTATCTATAACAACAATTAACTTCGATGGATAAGAAGGATATACGAAGTCATAAACTTAAATAAAATAAATGGCCTACATAATGATGTGTTGATGATGATGGCGAAAACTCCTGGCCTTGTGATTGTCGAGTGAAAAAATTACTCTCTTTATATACTACATATTTTTATCATGCAAATTTTATAGGCGAAATGAACAGCTACGCTATGACGTGGGCCGAATGGATGGGCTAAAACAAAAATTTCCGCCGAGATGAGTAGTAAGAAAAATGTCAGAAAATCGGCAAATCGATAAAAAATAAAATTTAGTAAAAAACAAATGTAATTCAAGTTAAGCCATTTAAATTGTGCTTCATTTTATTGCCTTCAAAAAGGTGTTTTCGATAACTCTTTAAAAATCCAAAATGATATTTAACAAACAAATAGTTAATTTAATATAAAAAATCATATTTAGAAATAAACAAACAAATGAAAATTCAATGTTTTTGCATCACAGTGTCAGCGCAAAAGCTTGAACCCACCGGAAGTTGCTAATAAAATTCTCCAAATTATAATCTTCCTTTGTTTCAATAAACTCTTTAATCGATTTTATCGACAATTTTCAAGAATAACTAGCAGATATTACAGATTTTTTTAATTAATTAATTTTTGTTGTCCTTTCATTTGTGACCATTGTATCTGTTAAAATTTTTAATATTCTTTTTTGTGTTAGCAATAGATAATTAAAATTGTAATAATATATTTTATAATATTTTTGGTAGAATAAAGCCATCGCTTAATAAATTATTGAAAACATAATGCATATTGGTCAAAGTATATTTATAAAAGATGATATAAATGTTTGCGTTGCATTCGTAGATTCAGCTAACTTTTTTAAATTATTAATATTTATTATTAGTTTTATCTACTTCGCTCATTTGTATATACGCACAGGCCATAATTTTAAATTATAAATGACGTGCATCAAGTTTTTTAAATTGATAACAAGAGTTGATGTTAAATTTACGTATATTATCATTTTATTAATTGTTTTTTAATAATCTTTATTATTTAAATACTATGACTAGAGACCGTGATATCATTTCCGCTAAATGACTGTTTCCTCTTGCTGCAAGGGCATTATCAGCGAAAAAGGAAGTTAATGCACTTATTCGTAATTGAAGATCCGGACTTTAAATAAAATTATAAATGCTCAATTCTTCACTCAAAAGACTAGCATAGCCCTGTTGGTTTGGTAAGACGCGTTTTTCTGAGACAAAGCTTTTGAGGCAGCAACATCTTATTAGATTTGGTGAAATTTACATTAAATATATTCAACACTCAACATTTATTCAGAATCTTAGGGTTCGCTTCATAAATTTAAATTTATTTTATTTTATCATTTTTTGTGTTTAGACTTTCTCAT
Source organism: Globodera ellingtonae (assembly GCA_001723225.1). Taxonomy (NCBI): domain Eukaryota; kingdom Metazoa; phylum Nematoda; class Chromadorea; order Rhabditida; family Heteroderidae; genus Globodera; species Globodera ellingtonae. Next base: position 25,291 of record MEIZ01000233.1, on the reverse strand, counting down.
TGCAAAGCATTAAGTTTGCTGTCAAATACCCAAATAAAAGGGTTTGCCATTAAATTATTGGTTTTAATTAAGTATTTTGGTCAGGAAAGTTATTAGCTAAAATTTAATAGGCCTGCTTTATAAATTGTTAAATTAAAAATTAATGAAAATCATAAGTGCATAATTTAATTTCGATCACAAATAAATAACAGAGCTTATTAATTAAAATATATTCACAAAAATAATAAAGCCAAATTACAGAATTTAAAAGTGGTTTACAATACATTAATAATAGTTTTTTAAATTTCACACTAATTACTCAATTAATTTTAAAAAAAAAGATAATATTTTATTAATTTTGCAGCATTTAAATTTTAAAAGCATAATATTCAACTTTAAAATGCATAAATTAATATTTAACCTAAATTAGCTAAAATATAAAAAATTTTTTAGTTGATATAAGCATTGAATAAAGGGTTATTTTATTTGTACACTTTTTATTTTTTATTTGCTTTTTTAAAATTTTTTTTATTAAACAATTATTGTTTGAGTATCTTTAGATATACATTTATTATTTACAAAACTTAAATAGCTACAATTTATCAGTCTGTAGGGTGTTTAAATTCATAATGGAATCAGCCTTGACACTCCTACTTTGCTACATGTTTATACAGCTCTAGCCTGAGATCACTCTCGGTTGTGAGTGTTGCTTCCACTAACCCTATAATTTATTTAATTTAAGTTTTTTATTAGTATAAATAATCTTTAAAAATTTATTAGTTAGACTTGTGTTTTAGCGGTCGTATCTGCTTAAATAAAAATCATATTTTTATTTGCTGTTTTATATATCAATAATATAGTTGAAACATTACATCATGTATTAATTTGTTAAAGAATTGTTGTTTTTATTTTTGCTTTTCAGGAATTAAAATGTGAACTACTTATGTCATGGCTCAGATCAATGTTGAAAACGATGGTCTCTGCATCAGATTCAATTTATTAATTAACATTTAAATTTTTGTTCTACCCATTTTATAGTTTAGCATTGTAGTGATCTTGGCAAGATTTAAAACGTATAGTGTCGACATCGGCGATTTTGAAATTGGAGATCCGCCGTCAGATGTAAAGAGCTCTGACATGATTTTAGCGCGTGCTTATTTAAGTATTGAAACAAATTTTAAAAATATTTAAATTAGCTTCCGTTCCTTTGCATGTAAATTTTATCATTTTATTGTTTTAAATTTTTGTTAATACGATTTGTTATTATTCAAATAATCTTTATAATACTGATGCGTCGGACCGCATCCCTCAAGGGTTTTATGTATCAAAAATAAATTTTCGCCCTGATATTTAATATCTTTAGTTTTAATTATAATTATATTTCATAACAAATCTTTTTGGTGTCTAATTAAGATAGCCACAGTAGGTTGGTGTTTAGAAGCAATTTGCAATTTTATAATCTACATACTTTGAAGTGAATGACATGCACGATTTAAAGCAGCAACTTAATTTAAAATTGTTTTATTTCAGATGAAATTTTTGTCGGAACAGTAGCGTAAAGTAAAATTAATTTTTTAATATCTAATTATATTAACATAATGTTAAAATGCGTTTTTCGTCAATTTTATGTTTAACCAACAGAAAATGTACAAATATGGTAATTATATAGCTCATTTTTGTTACATAATATTTTGGGCATTAATATTTTACGTTTATTGTAACATTTGGTATAAATAACCACTAAACCACTGCAGAGAAAATTTTGGTGCATGGGCAATTAGCCAATGGAGCTTCGGCGTGCAGTTTAACTTGTTACAGTTTAATAATTTTTAAATTTTGTAAAATAGCTAAAAAGTAATGTTTATTGATTCGATGTTATGTAACGTGCCAGCAGGTGTATTTGATGAAACTTATCAGAACGTAGTGAATTTTATTTGAAATGCCATATAGATATTAGTTTATAAGATTTTAAATTAAACTATTGGTTTATTTATTTTTATTTGAATCCGACAATACTTTACAATGCTAGATGAGAACTGCAAAGTTCCGGCAAAAATGATATGCGTATGTACTAAAATATATGTATATATCGCAAGAAGCGATATGGGTACATTAAAAATAACAAGATATTATATAACAATAACTAAATTAATAAAAACGGTTAAATAAAAACATAATATTTTTTCATTTACAGTAAAATAGGTGTCCACAATAGCTGGAGCAACCACACACTTCTCGGCAAAACCCCGCGCAACCGTGTAAGAAAGAACTACAAAAAATTTATTAATTTTAAGGATTTATTGCTTTATCTATTAACACTTTACTGTGGCTTTTTGATCTTAGAATTGAGATTATTGTGTTATTTAATCACGCATTTTTTTAAAAAGATGTTGACGAATTTAAGAGTGTATTTAGAAGGTAAATGATATTTTTTTGTATTTGTTATAAAATAATTTTTTTTGCATTATTTTTTTATATTGTGAATTCTTCAAACTAAAATATATCGCTTTACCAGCTTTTTTATTAAACACTGTTTCTTACATTAATGATTCACAATCTTTGTAATGTTGGCAAGATTTAAAACGTATAGTGTCGACATCGGCGATTTTAAATTTGAGATCTGCCGTCAGAGGTAAAGAGCTCTGACATGATTTTACGCGTGTTTATTTACTATTGAGACAATTTTAAAAATATTTAAATTAGCTTCCGTTCCTTTGCATGTAAATTTTATCATTTTATTGTTTTAAATTTTTGTTAATACGATTTGTTATTATTCAAATAATTTTTATAATACTGATGCGTCGGACCGCATCCCTCAAGGGTTTTATGTATCAAAAATAAATTTTCGACCTGATATTTAATATCTTTAGTTTTAATTTTAATTACTATTTTACAACAAATCTTTTTTGGTGTCTTTTTAAAATAGCCACAGTAGGTTGGTGTTTAGAAGCAATTAGCAATTTTATAATCTACATACTTTGAAGTGAATGAGTATGTACGATTTAAAGCAGCGACTTAATTTAAAATTATTTTATTTTAGATAAAATTTTTGTCGGAACAGTAGCGTAAATAAATTTTTAATATCTTATTTATTACATAATGTTAAAATGCGTTTTCGTTAATTTTATGTTTAACCAACAGAAAATGTACAAATATGGTAATTATATAGCTTATTTTTGCTACATTATATTTTGGCATTAATATTTTACGTTTATTGTATTTTTGCGTTTATTGTAACATTTGGTATAAATCATCTACAAACCACTCTCGAGAAAATTTTGGTGCATGAGCAATTAGTCAATGGAGCTTCGGCGTGAAACTTAACTGTTACAGTTTAATCATTTTTAAAATAGCTAAAAAGTAATGTTTCTTTTTTCATTCTAAAACGGGTGGCAATGTGAATTCAGGTATGCCTATTCTTTATATTATATAAAACAAAACTTGACTTGCCATACAGGACAGCGGGTTAACAGAAAGTTTATTCAAACAAATATTAGACTGCAATTCGTATATTTAAGTACCAATTTAATAAACAAGTTATATTTATTGGTTCGATGTTATGTAGAGTGCCCGCAGGTGTATTTGATGAAACTTATCAGAACGTGGTGAATTTTATTTGAAAGGCCATATAGATAATAGTTTATAAGATTTTAAATTAAACTATTGGTTTATTTCTCCGTGAAGCACCACGTTACTCCCTTGACTCTGATGAATTGATTAAGAATCAAGAAATTCCATATGCATTAACATACTAACTAAATTATTAATTTTTTAATAATCAATTATAATTTACATTGTAATTTACTGTTTTAATTACTATTATTCATCTCACAATTTTACCAATTAAATGCCCGTGAAGGGTCAACATGCCAAATTATGTTTTTTGGCACGAAGCGTACATAGGCCGCTTGTTCATCTTTTTTTGAATTTATTTTTTTACTTATATTTTCCATATTACTCGTTCTTTCGTACTTAAACTTTTAATATTATTTAAAGCTGCAAAGTATGGTATAATAAAGTTATCACCTTCCGACAAAGATAAAATTGCATAATTTAATAACAAATAAATTATTTTTTTTATAATTTTGCTACTTCACATTAAATATGCAGTTTCTTTCAACAAAAATAAATTAATTGAACTATTCAAATTTAGTTTAATAATTTTTGTAATATTGATTGATAATATGTTACCAGTAATTTGCTTGATTTTCTTAGGCATAAACAAACTATGTACTGCACTGTGACCTAGGAAACTTAATTTGAATTTTTTTGAATAAATGTTAATTTGTTTATCTGGGTTTAAACCATATAATATTTATTATTTTTTAATAGCTTGATTTTCTTAGGCATACAAACAAACTATGCACAACACTGTGAGCTAGGCAACTTAATTTGAATTTTTTTGAATATCTGGGTTTAAACCATATTTTTAAAATTTCTAAAAAAAGCTATTTTTTTAAAAATTTATTTTACGTAATATTTTTGTTCATATATGCTACCTCTCTATTTTAAAATACTTTTTCTAATGGCGTCACGTCTGACACCATTGAATGTTTTTGATTTTTATATTTAATTCATTTTGGATTATATTATTTAAATTAATTTAGAAATATTCATTATGCGTTCAATCAGGATCGGGTTTAAACGGAATGCAAGTCATGAAGATATTTTTATCTTTACTTAATTTGTCGCATTAAGACAACAACTAATTAACGTGCACGCGACAACAGATTTGTGCTATCTTAAATTAAACATTTTATAAAAAATAATTTTTATTGGACAATTTTTTTTATCATTAATTTACTTTTTGATAGTTTAAGTTTTATTATTTAATTTTATTCTGAATTCATTTAGGTATAACAAGGTTTTAAGTCTAATTATTTTTAATATAAAATAAAAAGCATAAACAGTATTCCGATATTCTTGATTAACGTTAAACTGTATCGCACAATCCTTGTTTATTTGTTGATTTTTGCCGTTGTCGAGGCTCCTGTTCACTATTAATAAACAATTTATTAAATTTTAGTTAGAATATTTTATTATTTTATTCATCTGCTAACTAAATTTATAAATTTGTCACCAAAAAGTTTTAATTAGTTACTGTGTCATCGCAAGGTATGTAATGGACTGACTGAACTGGGCACTGTTTTAGCTTCATCATTTTATCTTTGCAGAATTTTTGACTAATTAATTTACTTTATTATATTCCATTTATTTTTTCTTTAAATCTTGCTTCACTATTTTTTTGATTTCAAACTTTTTGTTCCTGCTTTTAAATGTAAATGAAATAAAACATTTAAATAGAACATTTTCGTTTCGAGTGAGATAATAAACAACAAACTCTTTTTATTTTAGACACATTTCTTCCTAAATTTATTGTAAGGATTGGTAAAAATATTTTTACAGCATTTATACTGTAATAATTCGTCGGCATTTATAATTTTAATTCACAGATTGTACTTTAGAATATTAATTTACTTAATTTGATTTATAAGTTACTTGTTATTAAAAAGGTTTACACTTATTATATTTCAATAAATATTTTTTTAGAGTTTGAGAGTTATGGGGTGCGTTGGTCCAAATTACTCTAGCCGCCTGACTCCCTCATGAATTTTAATTTTTTACTGATTTTTAAAGTTTTTTAAGCATTAAAGAAGTCCATTACTTTGTCCTCGTTATTTAAATATACTTCAATGTCACCAAGTGCTGTTGTATAAATCTTAAATTTCTAATTGTGGGATATATATTAACGTTAATTAAATCCCTATAGTATGAATCGTAACTCGTTTGACTTTCTTCAAACATCTTGCCGAGCGTTATTTTATACGAATAAAATTTTTTACCAATCTCTTAGTTTATCAGCAATCTTGAAATTCAGGATTAATCGTTACGTCTGAAACCGGCAGAAAAAAATAGTAAAATCTTGCTAATTTTTGTTGAATTTGACTTGTTCTACTGTTCGCAAAAATCATGAAAAAAGTTAAAATTTTACATATTTACCGCCCGCGCACAGTGAGGTGGTGACCATGCCCGTAGTTCAGCAACCTTTTGTATGGTGGTACGATGCATTTTCTAAATTCTGAAGCCGGCATTCGTCCTATGATTATATACTTTTTAAATCATTGAATTTATTAATTTTTAAATGTTTTAGCGATGTAATTTTAATGATCATAACAAATATTTTAATTATAATTTTAAAATATTTGCTAATTATAATATTAACCTCTTACAGTCCAACATTAACCTCAATTGTAATATATTTAGGTATTGTAATATTTGCATTTTCTGCACGTCTTTATCTTCTTTTTTTTTAAAGCTTTTGTGCAGACACATTATGGTTTTAATTTTATTTATGGCTTAGGTTCTTGTTTAGAGTAAAAATATAAAAACAATATTTTTTTAATCTTTGAGTTAAATAAAAATTTATTATCAAATGATTAATTGTAAAACTTTTATCATCAGTTAAGTATACATATGTTTTCTAAATATGTTAAATCATTTACTTCATTTTTAGCAAATATAACTGCAAAAATTTATAAAGACAACATTAAAGGCAAAAAATAGATATATTACTTTATCATTAAAATATATTATTAAATTATTTTAACTTTTTTATGTTTATCTAATTGTTTGTTTTTCATCTGGATTATGGACGTCGAAGCAAGAGATTAAACTTTATTTAGCGGTCTTTTAGAGAGTCAATGAATTGCGATGACTCATAAGTAATTAATTTTACATTAATAGGGAGAGATCAAAAATAATCGAAAAAATTTTGGAACAGTTATGTTCAATTTTGTAATATTTTATAGTTGTACGAGATAATTGTATTTTTAACTAGTCTAAAAATAAATTATTTTTACGCACCTTTTTATTAATTTATTTAACCTTAGCCTTTTAATAATTTATAGTTTTATTTTAATGAAGTTTTCATTTCACTTTAAATTTATTTTAGTCCTTTTAGTTTAATTATTTATTATTTTCCACTTTGAACTAAAGTGTTGAAGTCTTCTTATTACAGTACAAATCCTTTAAGAATCGTAAAAGAAAAAATAAATTAATTTAAACGAGCACATTCGTAGACTTTTTTAAACAAATGCCTTGGGCATGTCTGCTGAAATTTAAAAAAACGGCCAGAGAAGCCACCATTTAATTTATGTTTTATATTTTTCATAAGTTTTTTCTCGGCTCTAAGCTTTTATTTTAACGAGGCATTTAAGTTTTTTGGGGTTATAAAAAGGTTAATTATTGTTAAAATAATGCACGATATTTAAAATAAGCTAACATTGGAAATATATCTTTTAAAAGCTAATTTATTGTACTAATATGGGGCTAGTTGTATTAATAAAAATTTTTATTATTTTATGATATTAAAGTTTTTATCGCGTGATTTTCCTCATGATTAACATGATGACATCACCTGAGCCAGCCGATGATTGGAATGATCGGATATCTCTGTTTGTGAGCCCAAACACCATCCATTTTTTTCTCATTTTCTGGCCATTACAAATATCGGTAAAAATTTAAGATTTTAAAGATGATAAATAATTTATTGTTTATTAAAAATAGAAATCGCTCTCACAAATCAGTTAATAATGTTATCGGTATTAACAATTTAATTTTTCACTAGTCTCATTTATTAGAATAATTGGTGTAACCAACCTTTTTTTTATAAAGATAAGCTTGTAATTTAAATTTTGTATGTTGTATTTTTTGTGTAATAAAAATATCATTAGCGTATACAATTAGAGGGTTATTTTTATTCATATTTTATTCAAATCAATATTCAATAACATTGCGCCTTCTCCACGTAAATAACAATTTTTTTTTTTTTTTTACCATAAGATCATTATTGGGGTTTTTTTCTCATTTTGTTATTTTATTTATATTATTTCTTTTCAATAATTTGGTTCAGTACAGATTTTTTTATGTGAATATATTAGGTTTCTTAAGAATAAAAATAAATAATTTTAGCTACAATGTTATAATAATTCCGGCATTGTAATAATGACTAGTCACTCCCAATGGGCAAAGACACAAAAACGTAATGTTTAATCAGTTATTTTGACCTTTTATTAATATCATTTCTCAATTAATATCATGTCGACTATAAAATTTTAAAAATTGGACGGCATGAAACGTGTTTTATCATTTCTATCGAAAAGAGCGGTGCTGAAGTTTTTTAAATAGAATTTTTTAATATTGCATTCCGAATATGAGAAATTTTATTATTTAACTATTTTTAAACTATCATTTATTTACGTGTTTTTTCGGTAATATTTGTTCACTTAAAACAAAGCTGATAAGTTATTATTCAATTATTGCATTGACGTACCTATTTCTTGTAATGCACATGTGGTTGTGAGGGAGTTGGTGATGTATTTTTATAAATTTTATTTTGGATTATTCACATCTGTATTTATTTTATAAATGAAATAAATATTATTTTATTTATTAGGTTAATTAATGTACAGTGTGTTTCATATTTAATTATCAATCTTTTTGTAAAAGTTTTATTAATATGATTTTATTTGAAGAAAAACAAAATCGTATATTGGATTACTTGTTCTTATATACATAAAGCAATTTTAAAGATTTTTAATACCCTTTGATTTAGCATTTTATATTATCTTTTATTTTATATAAATATTTTGTATTTTTTGAATAAATTTTAGATTTATGGCTTGGTTTTATAATTCAAATTACAATCAAGTTTTGTGGGCGAGATCTTTGGCAAGATTGATAAATAGCAAACACTTTCTAAAATTTTCCGGAATTTAACAAGGAATAGCGAGCGCTCAAATTTTGAGAGAGACAGCTCTAGTGTCGCACCTATCAAATGCTGGCTAATAGCCAAATGTGGCAGTGAAGGAGTCAAATTACTTTTTGATTAGAACAATATTTATTTACCATTATTCTTTTCTTACATATTTAATAAACTTGTTTTGCATTTGAAACTATATTTATTTATTATATCTTGCTTATTTTATATCGCCGTAAACTCTTGGCATCTTTTTATTATTCGTTTTTTTGCTTTTAGTATATTATATACGCTACCCCTGCGGTGATTGCTCGGTGTGTTAATCTGTAATTTATAATTATCGGTATATTCACATTACTATATGTTTTTTAGCATGTGTAAAATTTTATTTAGTGATATTATATATTTTAGGATTAAAATGCATACTTTTTTGTTATTATGTTATTATAGCGTTTTGTGTTATCTTGGGTTTGCTGTCATACTCTTTTTAATCTGTTCCGGAATACGCCCTTTTTCGTTTCTAAAGAAGCCGGAAAAAAGTTATTGAATCTATTTTTTCCTATATAACCGATAAAAGATTGTTGACATTCTTTAAATGTTGGCTAATTATTCTCAATAATTACCACTGTGCTCATTTTTGAAATTTTCATTTATATACTTTTTTGTAGTGTTCGGCAAATGGGGTTTTTCGGTATTCCCGGTATTTTGGTATAATACCGATACCGAAAAAATACCGAAATTCCAAAAAATTCTTCGGTACGGTATTTTGGTATAAAATACCGGAAAAATACCGATACCAAAAAATACCGACCAAAAAAATTCGGTATACCGATCGGTGTTCGGTATTTTTTTGAATTTAAATTTAAAATGAACAAAAACTTTTAATCAATACAAATAATTGATTATTGGCAATGTTTTGTTGAGAAAAATAAGCATTTCAGCGGTTTCCGTCTTCGTTTCAACTGAATTTGAAGAGACAAATTTCGATGAAATCCCAAAAGGGTCTTCCATTTGGGAATTTAATTTTGACAAAACATTGAAACTATTTAAAATTTTTTAAATGGAGAAAACATTTGTAAATGTAGCCGAAAATATCCGAAACAAAAAATCAAAATGTAAAAATTCGATTCAATAAATTTTGGTGAATAAAAAAGTAATCCAGGCAAAGTTAAAAGGAAATGCTGTCAAAGCATAAAAACTTATAATTAAAAAACGATAAGATTATAATAAAAATTATATATTTATCCATACAACTTAGAATTGCTTTAATAATCTTTTAAATGTTTACAAACAATTTAAAGCCACATATAAATATTCCTGATAAATTTTGATGAATAAAAAAGTAATTCAGGCAAATTACAAGGAAATTTTTCAAAAATTATAAAAATGCTTGTAATTTGCAATTAAAAAGAAGAAATTTTTAATAATAATTGAATTAAACCATTTTAACAAGAATAGATATTGATGTAGAAAAGCAAAAAAAAATAATACTACAAAGTAGCGCCCATTCAATTTGCGCATAAACAATGAGCAGGACAGGCAAGAAGCTGTGTTCACATTTTTAATTTAAATAACATTGCTAAAATGTTTGACAAAAAAAATGATATTCTAAATTATAAAGCATTAAAAATGAATCAGATAAAATAAGAAAGTTGATCAAGTAGCATCAAATAATATAGGTTAAAAATCTCATTATACACAAATTAAATTAAAAAATAATAAAATTTGACAACCAAAAAATTATATAACCAAAAAATTATATATAATTTTTGTTGGTCATAAAATTAATCATTTTAGCCGGAGGCAACGCCCAAAGCACCACGCAAAAAGCAAGCAACGCCTTAACGTGAAAAAATTAGCAGATATACCTATTATGTATGAAATTATTATAAATAAATGACTCTTTAACTCATTGCGTTTTACAATATATTAACTGGAATAACATGTTAAATTACATCCATTTAAATGAAATGTATTATAAGAATTATATGCTAACATTGAAATGAAAAGTACGACTTAAAATCATTCTAATGCATAAAAATATATCAAGTGACTCATTTTTTATTACCATAAATAACAATTTGGCGCTGCTCAATACTTACATAATCTAAAACATTAATAAATGTAATTATAAAATTACTTTTGAAAAACACAATATAATATATAATACTCTGTCTACAAAAGGGCGCTCGTTACCATATGACGTGTGATTTTACCCGGACTGGAAAACATGTATAAGAATGCTTATGGGTGTTAATTATGAAACTATTTTAGCCTTTTAGTTCATCGTTTAATTATATATATATTATATTAAATGACTTACATCGAAATTATCAACACTTTGAATTTATTTAATAATTCTTGATACCAATTAAATGCAAAAATTAAACTATGTATATCGCTAGAACTGGAGTTTAATATTATTGTGTGGTTCAGATTTTATACCTTGCCTAAAGCAAAAATATTGATGGAACATAAATTTTTTAACTTTATCTTGATATTTGTATCCTTATTAAATATAAATTAAAATAATTAAATATTTAATAATAATTAAACAGGAAATTAGAAATATCAAATCAAAATTATAAATTTATTAGAAAATGAACTATAATACAAATAATTATTCAAATCAAAACTAACAAAAAATTTCTTATTCTATTAAATTTTAAAAAATGTGTCCAAATTTCAACAAATTCGCTCAGCGAGCTAAAACGGTGGATATGGCCTACGATTCTGTAAAAAATTTCGGCAGTTTCATGTGTTTGGCTGTTTATATATTTGCAAGACATAAACATTCAAAAATATATTTTCAAAAAAGCTTTTATATTTTAGATAGAGTTATCTTTTTATAAAAAATTTGATCATGAGTGGTTTTTATTTTTTGCTTTTAATAATTGGAATTTATATTATTTTTGTTTATTTTGATTTAATTTATAATTTATTTTACATTTATGCATATTGTTATCATTATTAATATTTTGGTGTAAATTTTAGATTACTTTTTTAAGTAATATTTCGACGTATATTCGGCTTCTTAGCTTTTAAAGAAAGTGATGCGATTGTATTTAAAAAATTTATGGATTATTCATCAATTATATTTTAATTTGGCAATAATTAATATAGTAATTTCGTTTAATTCTTTATAAATTTTCTTTATTTTTTGAATTATTAAAAACAGTTTGGTATATAAAATCAAAGTATTTTGTTCAAAATAATCCTGTTTATTTTATTATTTTTTGTTAATTAGAATTTTTAAAACGTTTTAAAAGTTTGTTCTTATTTGACAGTAGGGCACCGCCGGGAAAATTTTAAAATTCATGATATTTGTTAAAAAAAATTGGTCCAAAATGAACAATCCTAATAAGATGAATGAGAATAAACAAAAATCGGTACGCCGCATCAGAGAAATTGTTTGAAAAAAAATTATTGAAAATTTAAAAGTTTAACAATTAATTTAGCCCCAACAAACCTTGCTGAATAAATAAATTTATTAAGGATTAATTTATTGAAAGAATTGATAAACAGTTAATTATCAAATAATATGTGAACGTTTTTAATAAAACAATATAAATTATTATTATACCGATAAATAAAACCAAAATTCCACTATTGTTTTGAACAGCAGGCCAAGAATTGTGGAATAGTGTTCTCTTCACTTCGAATGATCATCAGTAGACTGGAGTATTGGCCGCTTGATCAATTAAAATATCCCACCGTGATATAGCATTTTGGTACTCTAAAGCAGCGAATGAAATAAAGTCTAACAGCAATATTAAAGCATTTATTTCTTTCTAAGTTTATTTTTGATTTTATTAAACGCATAGTGTTATTAAAAAATAAGAAAATTAAAATATAAATCAAAAAATTGGTTCAGCTCCTAAAGAGGAAACAAAATTGTTAAAAAATGCAACCAAAATTCAAGTGAAAATTAGAATCAATAAATATTAAAAAATGATTTTTTATTAGCATAGATTGAATTGCATTTAAATTCCATTTCAAAAGGTAACGATTAAATAATTTTTCCGCCATATAACGCCCAAATAATAGTAAAGTAAAAAATAAATAAAATGCAATAAAGATTAAATTAAAATCAAATAGAATAATGCAACTTAAGATATTATTATTCTTGATTTTATCAGTTGCACTTGAAGAGTGAGTATAAATATACTGAGCACATTATATATTCATAAGGCATGTGTAACAGAGGTCGCATCTGTCCTTTTTTTAAAGATTTGTCCTTTATTTGGGGTACACGTCTTTTTTTGTCCTTTATTTGAGATCTCTGGAGCATTTTGAAGAATTTGTTTAAATTTTGAATAATATTTAGACAGATTGCCAAATTTGTTAATTTTGAGGCATTTTTCGCATTCTTTTTTGAATTTTTCGCATAAAAAATGTCCAAAATGTAACAATATTTGTTAATTGTTATCCAAATTCTGTTTATACTGATTTTTAGGATCATGTGGACCAAATCTCTTACTAATTGAGTCGAAAATCAAAAAATTTTCCCGGCGGCACCTATCGGCACCGCCGGCCATTCCCATTTCTAAAAACCCTCAAAAAAAGTTCAGCATTTTTTAAAAGGTTGGTGGAGAAAAATATGATTTAAAAAACACATTTTATGCCAAAAATAAACATTTTGCTGCATTTTTGTACATTTTGTAAAATGTCCTTTTTTCGGACCCCAAAATCTTTTTTTTTGCCCTTGATGTCCTTTTTTTGAAAATTTTCAATGCGACCCCTGATGTGTAAACAGCCAACTATTTTTTAAATACCAAGTATTTGATTCCAACTTAAATTCAAAATTCTTAATTTAAAGAAATTAATTTTAAAAAAACTAAAACAACTTTAAAATTTAACCCCCGAAAATCACCTTTCGTTGATCAGGGATTGAAAATACTAAAGTTAAAAATTAAAATTAAGGGAATCGCATAAAGGGTGGGCGAGGCAATGCCTAAAAAACCTAGCCCTGTAATGTCAACATTTTACGAATTTTTTTATTAGCCCGGTATTTTGACTATTTTGGATCACAATTTAGATGGGAAAATTGATTTGTTGAATGCATGTTTAAAATGAATGAAGAAGGTGCAGAGCTGCCCCCCCCCCCCGGAAAAATCGACGATTGATTTTTTCTTGCGGGGCGCAGAGCATTCGCTATTCACAATTTTGTGGCAGAATGGTCTTGTCGTCCCATTTTTCTTTTTTTTTTATTCAATAAATTAGTTATGATCTAAAAACACCAGACAAAAAGTTTATTAAATGCGGGTTTAAAGTTGAATATCCCTAATCCATAAAAAGTAAATCTTGCGCTTTATTCTTTTTCCTAAACAATTATTATTGACACTTTGTGTTATTTTGTCTAACGCAATAAATAACATTGAATGACATTTTATGGCAAAGAGTCAAGCGTTTACAGACACTTAAAGTGGCTTTTGCTTTTAAAATCCTTAAATTTAATTTAAGATTACGATTCAAAAATATCTCCTTTTTATTTTAATATGTTAGGCAAATAGCTTTCTATAAGAAATTATAAAGATTTTCTAGTAGTTTCAAATATGCTGCAATATTGATTAGACAAATATATTAAATATTTTTTTTTGCAAAAACGTTATATTTAAAAAAAACTGATTAATAAAGCTGTTATCAGACAGACCGCAAACTTAATATGAAATTCGTTAAAACTAAAAATAAAAGTATAAATATTGTAGCAGACAAAATAAAAGGTAAAATCATATTAGCCTAAATAATTGTTAAAAAAAATCTTAATACAAAAATTCCTTTAAGTCAAAAAAATTCTTAAAAATTAAAAAAAACTGGAATATGTAAGCGGTCAAAGGCTAATTTATCAATAAATTAATAATAAAAATTTGAATTTCATAAAAATATAATAAACTATATTGTGTCATTGCTCTTCAATAACAAAATTTTTCTATATGTGCGCCTTCCCGTCTAATCTCGGAAAAAGAATACGACACCCCGCCGGGCCATTATTTACATATCTCTGTGTCAAAAACGAGAAAAATGATGCTGTAGAAAAAAAGAAAACTTTTTTATTTAAAGAAAGCAAAATATGAAAAAAGACCAAACTCAAATAAATAAACAGGTTCCTGAAAAAAAAATTTTTGTTTAATCATCGATTCAGAATGCAAAAGTAGACCAAAAATGATAAATAATTAAAATTCAAAAAATAAACAAATATTTAAAATTTGTCAATCGCATGTCAATATAATTAAATGTCTGGATTAATTCTCTATAAAGCATTAATTGGTTGTACAAATACCAAAGCGACATAATGATTTATTTAATTTATTACAGTTTCATGTACATAGAGAAGAGAGGATTGCCATACACCTCAAAGAAGTCCAAAAATTGTGAGTGAATGTTCCCCGCCCTCCCATTACTTCAAATTTCAATTTATTGTTTTCAACACAAACATATTGAATTAAATAAGCTGTAAATTGTGTCTTACAATATGTAAATAAAAAACAGTATGTTAATAAATTTTTTAAAAACATTAATAATCGTTAATTTGCGATTTTTTCGAATTGAGTAAAATAAAGCGACCATTCTCTTACTATTTAAAAAAACTAAAAGAATAAATAGAAACAATATAAATTAGAAATTAAAGTTCCTAAAAATTTATCTTACCATTTATGTTAATCATTAATAAATAATCGTTAAGCCAAAATGAAATACATATAACTATTATTAATTGGCAAAAAACAATAATTTTTTTTTCCATAATTAAAATATTTGTTTAAAAACAAAAAAAATTAATTAAAGGGGGAAAATTAGAGAAAATATTCTGCGGAAACAAAACAAAGGCATCCCGCGCAGGCACATCAATTGCTGAATCGTTTGGGTTGCAAGAGTTCGCCTTATGTGCTTGCATCATTAAATGTTATACAGTGTTAGAAGATAAAAAATGATAAATTAAATAAAATATGTAACAAAATTTTAACCAAAAAATGGAAAAAAACGCAACACCAAATATATTTAACTTAATTCGTCTTAATTTGAACATCTAAAGCTGATTCTTATTCGCAATCGATAAAATTTAATGCAGAGGTTAAAACGAAAGTGCGGAACGCTTGAAATTATTTAAAAATATAATAACACTAGCCGCCCATATTGCCTGCAGGGAAATTTAAAGGTAGGAAAAACATCAAAAACTAAATAAATGGGAATTAACCAGAGCCAATTTGCCCAATTCGAACTCTGCAAGTGGCATTTGTTTAATATAATATAAAGAAAATTATAAAATTTAATGCCTGAATGGAAAAACTCAATGAATCTACGATCAAACGTTAAGATAGATATAAATTAAAATTGTTACAACTTACAATTTTAATTATAAATTTTTAAATGGCGAGAAAAGATAGAGAATCTAATTATAAGGATAATAGAATTAAAGAAACATTGATTTTGTTATTTGGACGAATAGAACAAGAAAGAAAATATAATAAATACAGTTATTGACTAAAAATCTTTTTAAATAAAAATATAGATTACTGAAGAAGAGTGGCCAAGCGGCTCGGCCTATGGAATGGAGCAAGGCGCGAGTAAAAAAGGCAGAATGAATGAAGCTGTTGGGCGTTAATGTTTTACTAAAAAATCAAAAATAATAAATAATAATAATAAACATAATTTAAAATATTAAAAAATAAATAATTAATCTGAACAATTGTTGAGCTGTGTGAAAGAGCTTTTGTGGGGTTTAAGCCTGGAATAAATTTACAGATACTTTGATTATACTCGGGCAAAATAACAAATTTTTATATATAAATTAAAATCCATTTGTACAATTCATTAAAATTTATTAGCTTGAAATAAATAATCATGCTAATTAATTGATTTTACAAAACTTCATGCTGTAATTGTTTTTAATAATTTTTTATTGCATAGATTGTAAAATTGAATTCTTAAATATTTTCTTAAATAAATTGATGCCGGGAACTTATATCAGACATTTAATAAATAATTCTTAGGCATAATTTCTAAAAATAAAATTTAATGCACGTATATTGAAATAAGCTTAAATACAAATAGATTTTAATAAGAAGAGAAACCAAATATAAAGATTAAAAAAAGGAATTATTAAACGTGGTCTAAAAAAGTTAAGTGCTTGAAAATAAACACCGATAAATAAAAATACATTTAATTATCAAGTAAATATATACTTCAAAATAAACTTTATAAATGGCCTATGAGAGGCAGAAACTGAAACCCGAGAGACATCATTAGCTTAATAAATATTGCCAAAAAACGAAGCTGTACAATTTCTTGTTTTAAACAACTAAATTTCAAATTATCTTAAAAATTTAATATATAACAACAATATCGGTTAGAAATTTAAATATTTTTCAATTTTATCTATTTATTTGATTTTTTGTTATATTAAGTATTAACTTTTGTAGCGCATAAATAAAATTTATATAATCAAATTAAACAACAATAAATATGCATGCTTTTAGTTTTTGAAAAAATCTAGATTTGCAGCAATAGCTTTGAAAATAATTAAAATGGCCAAGGTCCTGCGCGGCAGGGTAAGGTGTTTACGCACGATAAGACACGTAAAGTTTTATTTCGCAAGCTTTATAATTATTAAAGAAAATGAGACAATTAGTTTTAAAAATATTAAGAATAAATTGTTAAGATTCAGCGATTTAACAATGTAAATAAACGGACTAAATAGTGTCAATAAAGAAAATTATAAATCTATTAACAACCAAATAAAAGAAAAAAGCAAAATTTAAAAGAGCTGATTGCACTGCGACGTATTACTGCGCCTGCAACGAACGTGGGTCAGATCATCTACGTGGTCGGAGAGCTCCCGGCTGTCTTATAAAACAAATGGTAAGGCTGCATATGGTCCGTCGAAAAAAAACCCACAAAAAATATACAATTGTAATCAAAATCACGTAATAATCAATATTAATTGCTTATACTAATAACTACAGATTTGTCTTTTAATGCTACCATTCATTACGCGTAATATTAATTCAAAATCACTGAACTCGGAGTATATTTGGGCCGAAAAAACAACAATTAACAAACCAGTAAAAAATTATAGGTTTCCACAAATTAAAAAGAACATACAAATTAAGAATAAACTCAAATTAGTTTTTTGATATCAACGCAAAATTCTCAAAATAAATATTGAAATTGAATAATATAGCACGAAAAAGCCTCTATTAATTTAATCTCATGACCAGGATGAGCAAACGCTATATAATAAATTCTCAGTAATATAATTTTTAAAAAGGAATAAATGATAAATAATTGATGCATAAAATGAAAAATCAAAACGTGTTTAAATAATTTGAAGTTTCGATCATTAAAAATTTCTTTTAATATACAAAATCTGGTCTTTTCTATCACAACTGATACCTTTAAATAAATTTTATTTATGCTCTGATTTCAATCTCTTTAGTTTGAATATAAAATATTTCAACAAACGAAAAATAAAATCTGTCTTTGACAGTGATTAAAATAAACAAAAGCAATTAAGAATAATTTTGCCGGGCCAACTTCTTCACCGCAGCACCGGCGCGGCCCTCAGACCTCAACCGCCGTATAATCCCAACGCTGCGGCGCAGAAAATACTGCGGAGTTCGCACCTTTGCACATGGGAACGGCTACGGTTTTTCTGTCGTCCATTGAAGTTGCTGGAATAAAAGAATATGTGGATTTATTTAACAATTTAATAAATGATTGAAAAATCAAAAAACTCCGGGGTTTTTTCATGAATATAAAATATTTAATTATTTTAATACCTTGATTTATTTGTCATCAAATTCTCTAAAATTGTTTCTGTTTTGTTGATATTTTTATTTATTTTATTTTAACCATTAAAAAAAAATTAGTTTATGATTATTTTTTAATTATTAATAGAAATGTACATTATTTACAAAATAAAAATACATTTAAATTTCGGTTTTGCGTGTATTTTCGGTTAAGATTAAATAAGTAGGGTTTCAGCTGAAAAAACAAGGTTAAAGTAGTTTTTTATTATTCCAAATTTCTTTAAAACTTTACGCGTTTCAGTTTCAAAGTCCGAATAATTCATATTTTTTGTCCTATATATGTTATTTATCATATTCATGAATTTCCGCTAGGACTCGTGGTTAAAGTGAGCGCACGTTTAATTTAATATTTTTTTTAAAATTTGCAATAAATTGTGTGTTTTGAATCAATCGGCGTTTCCTTTATTCACATGCTTCCTACGAGTTTGAGTTTTTTTTCCTTGTATATTTGGTTTATGGATAAATAGTCGACGCAATTAGTTTTGTTTAAGTTGAGATAGATTGATTGGATTTTGAATTAAAATTAATGAATATTGTAAGCAATTGACTATATTTTAAATTGAGATTATGTCTAAATATTGAATTTAAATTGCGAATGTTTAATATTGAATTTAATTGAATTGCCATTAATTAATTATTTATAGAAAACATTGCCAACAAGTAATAACATAAATGTATTGAAAAAATAAAAGAATTCGTTAAACTATTTACAAAATTTTATACAAGTGCCCATATTAGCATAAACAAGGTGAATGGACCCTTTTTCTATCAATTCTTTTTTTTTGTAAAATTTAATTTTTTCTTGGCATTAAAATTCTCTTTCAATACGTGTACATTATTTATTATTTGCAGTTTAAAAGATATATTTGTTTCAGTGAGAGTAATGATGGGTGTGGAACTAGCAAATGGGTACAAATGTTTTCTTATTTCTTTTTTTAAGTAAATTTCGGAGTTGGTAAAATTTTTTCTAATTTAAATTTTCTTTCATGATTGGAAAGTGAGTGATTCATCGGTTGTTCACTCACATGATTTGATCCACACGGTTGAGATTTTCATTCAGTAAATATTTTTATTCATCATAAGTCCGGGGCAACAGCCAAAAATTTTTACCGTATTTTGTAAAGATTTGCAAAAAAATAATTAAAGACAAATCTCCTACAGTACAAGTTGCTGAGAGAAGAACAGAACTATTGCTGGATTTAAAATGATAAAATCACGCGCAGCTCAGCAATCCGTGTACATTTTTCACAATGCCATACAAAGCTTAGGCAATTGCCAAAAAACAATAAAATCTCTCTCCTAGTACCCCTTGTGGGTACTTGAAATTATTTTTATAAACTAAAAATATATTTAAAAACCAATAATTTTCTAATAATATGTAATAATTTGCGGTTTAAAACCAATTGAAAAATTTAATAAGCCAATGTTTATTTTAGATTAATTTAAAAATATAAATATTATTTTCAATACACACTAAAAACTCAATTAATTCACAATTTAAATAGTCAAGGAAGTGTTAAAAAACAAACAATGTGAGACGTCAAATCAATCAAAAACAATTATATCTAACTTGTTCGTGATTCTCCGTACGTTGAATAAAATGTGACATCTGACCTTGATCAGCGAGTTTTGGGACTTTGGGAGTCAGCGAGCGACAGACATCAAATGAACAAATATTTAAGATATTTTAAAATCTTCTTATAAACCGAGTTTTTGAAAAATATTAATAAATCAATTATACAAAATGCAAAATTTACTTATTTTTTTGACGTTTTCAATTAAAATTATGTGAAAATTAATACAATAAATAGTTAATGAATGTTAAAATAATATGAATAATTAATTAACAGACAACAACAAAACAATAATTTGCTTAGGCAAGGGCCTAATTATCCAAAAAACATAAAATTAAATTTAATTAAATAGTAAGTCATTAATAAAGAGTGTTACAGTTAAAACTTTAACAAGTCCGCAAATCTTATACAATAAGGATTTATTAATTATCTTATCAATAAATAATGTTGAGATTGTTGGTTTTTACTTTGAGATTTTAAATGATAATGAATTTAAATCAAATTAAATAATATTATTATTGTTACCTTCAAAAGCCAAATTTTAAAATTCAAGCTCTAAAAATAACATATTCAAAATTATTTAATAAAAACAATATCAAAAAAACATCTTCAAGGATTATGTCTGTTAACAAGGCTCCCGGAAAATGCGTCAGTGGAAAATGCATCAGTAGAAAATGCGTCAGTGGAAAATGCGTCAGTGATTATTAAAAGTCATGTAAAACATGTTTCTGGAGGTTTTTGGGGTTGAAGAATCCGATACTGACCTCTGTTACAACCAATTCCGAACCCCGGACCAGAATTCGAACATTTGGTAGAAAATTCAAATTTTTCCAAAAATCAAGTTTGGCGACTAACCCATCCGAAGCCAACCACGATTGCCGATTCTGTCCAGTACTGAAGATAAGCCTAAGCCTAGCTTAGGCCTAAGCCAACCTGGCTTAGGCTTAGGCTTAGCTTAAGCCTAGCTTAGGCTTAGCCTAAGACGTTAGGCGATTCGGGAAGTTTTGGGTGGGATTCGAGACACTTTACAACGAAAGTAATAATCGAATTCATACTTTTGAATGATTTTGTGACCAAAATGGATTTTTGTAAAATTGTTCGAATTGGGTTCGGGGTTCGAAATCGGCAGAAATGGATGTTAGAATTGTAGTCTAAGCCCCTAAATCCGATAAAAACACTTTTTTTCTCGACTTTTAATAATCACTGACGCATTTTCCACTGACGCATTTTCTACTGACGCATTTTCCACTGACGCATTTTCCGGTCACCGTTAAGAAAGTTGATCTGGATTCAAGATGGGAAATTGCAAAACATCTCATGTCCCCGTGAGTGGTAAAACCCAATGAATTCCGGGTTTTCAAAATTGGTTTTTAAATCTGAAACTTGCTCTATCCTGCAGAGCAATATTAAACAATGTTAGAATCCAAAAATTATTAAAAAAAATATTTTATACTATAATTACAATTAAGAATAGAAAAAAGAATAATAAACTTGAGTGATTTACTATTTAAATATCTTTTATTACTTTTTTCTTAAACTAGCAAAAAAATATATACTAAAATTATTTAAACTATAAAGATATATATTAAAACTACTATGTCCTAAATAAACTAAAATTAAATCCAAACAACATACCTAACGCAATGGCTAAGGCAGCAACCGCACATTGCCACAATAGCATTGAATGGCATTATTAAACACTGGTAAAATTTGATTAAAAAAACTTTTAATATAAACAAAATAAGCATTTCTATCCAAAAAGAAATCTTATGCAATAATTGTTATATATAATTATATAAATATTAAAAATAACAGCATGTGTATTAAATTATATAATAAAATATGGATAGAGTAAATATTTTCTAAAATAGACATAATCAATCAATCGGTTCATAAATTTGAGAATAAATAATAAAATTATTATATAAGATCAAAATGCTAATTTTAACAAATTACATTTTACCAAGAATACATAGAAATATTGATACATTAAAATAGATCAATTAAAAAATTTTAACATACAATAAATTTTGCAACAAAAACGCAATTTCAAAAGGCATGTTGAAGCTGTGCGTACGAACGGTATAAAAACAACAAGTGTTATCGGCCACCATGACTTTTAAAATTTAAAAACAGTTATATACAAAATTGCCAAATAAAAGCCAAAAAAAATCTAAAATCTTTTCCTAAGCAAACAAAAAATCGAAAGAATTTCGGAAAACACAATGAGAAAAGATGTTGCTTTGTCGTACGCAAGACTAATTGTTAAGATTATTGAGAAGCATTAAAATAACATAAATAAATAAAATCAACTATTTGTGTATTTATTTTTTTAATTATTTTCATTACAATTTCACTATAAATATTAATCTCAAATGTATTAAAATTTTAAAGAATAGTCATTATTGACATTTAATTATTTCATGAAGCATCTGGCGCACTTGGATTAGCATACAATAATACGCTTTTTTTAAATTAAAATAATAAATCTAAGATAATAGTTAGTTTAAGCAATTAATTAGCGTATAATAAACAAATAAAGTAATTGTTTATGCATTATTATAAATATTGAATGCAGAATTCTAGTTAGAAATTATTTAATAATAAATCAAAGTCATGAATTAAAATATGCAAATGAAAGAACAGCTTAAAATCAAAAAAATTACAAACCAGAAAGGATTTTAAAATGTTCTTTAAACTATACCTTTATAAATGGTAAAGTAACATTACTCTTAAACTGTTAGTGGATGATCTACAGTCAGGGAACGCTGAAACAGAACGACATCTTACACGCGCAAGTATTTAAAAAAACATTTCGAATGTTAAGTAGTAGACAAAATCAGCAAAGCATCATTTAAACGATTCCCCTTAATTCAGTTTCATATAAAGAAATAAATTAATTTTCTTTTGTTCGACATCTCTGAAACTGTTTCAAATTACAACGTTTGTTGAACAATTTAGACGAAAAATCATATTAAATTTCTATTTTTTAAGTAACATTATGCAATATTCAATTTTTTTTTAATTTTTCATTAATTTTCCAAAAACACCTCAAGAATTTGGCCAAAAAGTCCACACATCTCCTAAAAACCCACAAAAACCAGCAAGGCAGCATTTCACAAAAAAAAACAGCATTGACTTTTCCGAAAACCACAAAAGCTGCTATAGCAGTATCACAGCCCTGGTTTATAGGAATTGAATCAAATTGGTATTTAAATTTATTTATATTTCATACCCTTTATGTAATTAAAAACTACATTTGTTTGCGACATCAATTTCATTTTTATAATTAATACAAACAATAAAAAAGGAAATCTATAAATTAAAAAGTCATGCAATTTTACCATTCCCAACTCCGCATACAAAAAAAAAAATGCAAAAATTGATTCATTTGAACAAAATGGAAGGAATGAGAATGACTGATGCGGCGGCTGTCCCCCCCCCCCGCAAAAAATCGATGTCGCTCTTCAGCCAGATGGTTAAACCAGGGTCTGTCTCTTATACACATCTAGATGTGTATAAGAGACAGGGTTAAACCAGGGTTTCCAACTGTCTTATTTATAAGATTTGTCCTTATTGAGGGGTGCTAATCTTATAAATTGTAAATGTCCTTATTTATAAGATTTGTCCTTATTATTGGGTTCCGAGAAAGTTTTTTGAATTTAGTTGAATTTTGAAGGGTTGACGCAATTTTTTCAGACTAAAGCTTGTTTTTCGTGATAAATCATAATTTCAGTACCAATTTTCTTAACAAATATTGTTTAAAAATTTTCAAAAAAAATTCCCAGCGGCGCCTACTGGCCAATTTTCGTAATCTTTATATCATTCAAAAGGCCGTAAGAAGAAGAAGATATTTGTAAGCATTCGAAAAGAATTGGATAAAAATGAACAAAATTATGACCAGAAAACAATGAAAAGGTCCGATTTTTACAGTTTTTGATTTATAACTTTTTAATAGAGCGTCGAACCGGCTCGATGTTGCTGATACATATCTTCTAATTATTTAGAGCTTTCGAATGATATAAATTTTATGAAGATTGGTTAGTCGTGAAAAAAGTTATGAGCTGCTATACGTTCCTGAGACGCAACTGGCCACAGCCCCCCTTTAAAAAAAAATACAACTTTTTTTCCAAGTTGATAAAAAGGAGTTTCCAGGGCTATTCAGGGACGCAGAATCCGAATATAACCTCTGTTTCGATCGATTTCGAACCCCGGACCCAAATTCGAACAATTTGCCAAAAGTTCAATTTTTCAAAAATCAATTTTAGCCTAAAACTCATTCAAAAAACATAAATTCGATCATTGCTTGCCTTTTCAACTTGGAAACAAAAATGTATTTTTTCAAAAAAGGGGGCTATAAATTAAACTATTACCAAATTGCCTTTTTTTAAAGAAATAGTGTGCTAAAAAGAGAGAGTCAGACGGTTCTGAGTAATTTGGTCATCAACGCACCCCATCTAATAATTTTTTAGTTACTTTTTTGAACATTTCATTTTTTGAAGAAATAGTGTGCTAAAAAGAGAGAGTCAGACGGTTAGAGTAATTTGTTCATCAACGCACCCCATCTAAAAATTGTTTAAGTTTAATTTCTGAAATTTTATTTTTTGAAGAAATAGTGTGCTAAAAAGAGAGAGTCAGACGGTTAGAGTAATTTGGTCATCAACGCACCCCATCTAATAATTTTTTAGTTACTTTTTTGAACATTTTATTTTTTGAAGAAATAGTGTGCTAAAAAGAGAGAGTCAGACGGTTAGAGTAATTTGTTCATCAACGCACCCCATCTAATAATTTTTTAGTTACTTTTTGAACATTTTATTTTTTGAAGAAATAGTGTGCTAAAAAGAGAGAGTCAGACGGTTAGAGTAATTTGTTCATCAACGCACCCCATCTAATAATTTTTTAGTTACTTTTTTGAACATTTTATTTTTTGAAGAAATAGTGTGCTAAAAAGAGAGAGTCAGACGGTTAGAGTAATTTGGTCATCAACGCACCCCATCTAATAATTTTTTAGTTACTTTTTTGAACATTTTATTTTTTGAAGAAATAGTGTGCTAAAAAGAGAGAGTCAGACGGTTAGAGTAATTTGGTCATCAACGCACCCCATCTAAAAATTGTTTAAGTTTAATTTCTGAAATTTTATTTTTTGAAGAAATAGTGTGCTAAAAAGAGAGAGA
>MEIZ01000232.1:94499-105194 GCA_001723225.1 Globodera ellingtonae | reverse complement strand
ATTGAAACCATTTTAAGTCCAACTTTTAGGTTGGACAGTCCAAAAATTGAGTTGTTTCTAAATAATATCAGATCGGCGRGGTTGCAATTTCTGATTTCTTAAGGAAAAAGTAAAACAATTTTTAGATAGGGTGCGTTGACGTCCAAATTACTCTCGTCGCCTGACTCTCTCTCTCTTCTTTAAGCACACTATTTCTTCAAATAAATTGCGGTTTTGATGAGAATTCTTACAAATAGCTTAAAATTGTTTAAAAGTCGATTAAAAGTTTTTGTTATGGGTATACAAAGGCGTAGAATCTGAATCTGACCTCCATTACGATCAATTCGAACCCCGGACCCGGATTCGAACATTTTTTCGAAAATTCGAAAATGTTCAGAAATAAATTTTGTTCACAAAATCGTTCTCAAAGCGGGATTCAGAATTGGTCGAAATGGAGGTCGTATTCGGATTACGCCGTTGTATACCCCAAACGAAAACTTTTTATCGACTTTTAATTACCCCTTTTTATTATTGATTCTTAATCGAAAAACAAAAAAACATCACTCAAAAAACCTTATAAAAAAGTGATTTACAAATTTTAAGCACATTTTCCTAACTGACTTTACTAAAACTTTCATAATTAATGCCCTAGCCTCAGCTGTTGTTCAACATTGAGCTCGTAAAATGCGAATAACATTTTTGAAAATTTAAAAATTATTAATTTTTCCATTAAAAATCGTAATATTTGGATGTGAAAAAAAGACAAGAAGCCTGGCGGAATGAAATCAACGATGTGTTGTTAATTAGATCTCGGCGGTAACGGGATTCCCGGGTTTTGGTCGATAAAGAAATAATAAAATGACAAAACAACGTAAACCCTCAACAGCAAAATCCCACAAATCCCTTCGCTTTTAACTTTCTAAATTTCATTTAATGCGGTTATTGAATTGTTGAAATTTTTGAAAATTAAGGAAAAACGAGTTTTTTGAACAACCAGAGCCCGTTTTCACATCCTTACTAGAGAAATGACCGATCGAGATTCTCGATCGAAATCTCGATTTTCGAGATTCTCGATCGTAATCTCGATCGGTCCTCGAGTCCTTTCTCTAATCCTTACATTTTTTACACCAATTACTTGCCCATTATTTTTTGCCTAAGCCTAGGGTGACTTATGCCTCTAAGCCTTATGAACCCCTAAAAATGCTTTAACAGATGGAGGAATGTAAACGAACTGCAAAACTCGAGCTCAATAAATTAGGAAACAGTAAAAAAAGAGTTCGAAAAGGTTGTAAATATGGACAAATAATTTAAGAAAGTTATTTTTAAAGAAATTATGGGACCCTGGGATTTGAAAAAACCGGAATCGGAGACAAAAGTAAAAAAACAAGGACCAAATATTTTAGTCTAAAATTGAGCAGAGCTAATAAATGTATCAGGGATGGGAATCGCGTCGAAAAAAAGCGAACGCCGATCTCAAATTAAACGGCGATCTGCCCCAAAAAGGCGATAATTGCGATCACGATCACGCGATCGCGATCATTTTAAGATCCAACCAAAACATTTTGTTTTAACGTTTCAAGTTTTTGTTGTAATATTGATGAAGCGGATTCATTTGAGCGACACCCAACTCGCTCGCTATTTCCCGTGTTTGTTTCTCTCGAAATAATTGAGCAATTCAAAAACAAATTGATTGATAAAAATGCTTTGATCGACAAAGAAAAAAACAACAAAAAAACGATCGAAACCGTCAACAGTAAAATCCCGATAAATCCCCTCGCTTTTCACTTTCTAAATGCCATCGGCGTCAATGTTGAATTTAAAATCCGGGCCAAAATTTGCTATAATAATGGTGCCAGGTTCATGCAGAGTAACACACGGAGACAAATCGGCCACAAAATCGACAAACAAGCCGGCAGTTTCTGCAAAAATAATAACGCAAAATAATTAGTTAATTCAAATCATTTTTTTGTTTCTTTCTCTCACCCAAACGCTGCCCATTTTTTGTGTAAATTATTTGGCGTGTTGCCAAATTGACGCCGCTGCCGACGACGTCGCCTTTGGCAAATTTGGGCTTTCCTTCGCTGTAGGCGCGACGAGCAAACAATTGGCGCCAAGCATTGTGACCCGAAAAAGTGCCATTGTCCGAAAAAGTGCCATTGCCCGAAAAAGTGCCATTGCCCGAAAAGGTGCCATTGCCCGAAAAGGTGCCATTGCCCGAAAAGGTGCCGTTGCTTCCGCATGCGTTCGAGAAGCCGCCTCCATAATGGCCATACCACGGCGGTCCCCAGTCCATTGGGGGAGGACTAACCCTAAAAGTCGCAAACTGTTTTAACCAACAATAGACTAGGCTGGGACCGGGACTGAAGTCTCAATTTTGGGGCTGAATTTTTCGTTTATAAAATCCCGGGTTTTTTTCAAAATTACAAATCTTCGTTTTTGACCATTAGCCCCGGTTTTTTTTTGACCGGGATTTGATTAATTTTCCAATCCCGGATTTCCCCAAAATCCCGGTCCCGACCAACTCTATTCAACAACAAAAAACAGAGGACTAAATTGGAATTAAGCGGGGATCGAAGACTGAAATCCCCCATTTTGGAACTGAAAATTTGGTTCAGCTTTTTCATAAACTCCTTTAGATGGTCCTAGTAGAGCCCCAGTACACGTTTAAGGAGGGAACGAAACGGGCTGATCATCCCAAATAGTTGATCAAAAATGTGACGGGCTGATCACCCCAAATAATTGATCAAAAATGTGACGGGCTGATCACCCCAAATAATTGATCAAAAATGTGACGGGCTGATCACCCCAAATAATTGATCTTACTCACACGAAAGCAGCGTTTGGAGCATTATAATCAGTGGGACGACCGTCTTCAATGGCATTATGACCAGCAAAAATGCCGCAGCTTCCGTATGCGTAGGTGCCTTTGTATTGTCCAACGCAACCGTCCAATGGCATTTGTTTGGTCGCCAGTCCGACGAACACATCGCTAAACAAATTTGTGATTATTATTTAAAATGTACATATTTAAAACATTTTTAGTTTAATATTAATTAATTAATTGAACAAATTCTCCCCAAACACTTACTGCACATCTTTGGTGATGATCGCCACTTCGTAGTAAAAAATGCCAAAATGATTTTTTGGGATTGGCCATTTAGCGAAAACAGAGCGCGCTGAATATCCTGTGTATCGGTAATTTCGAAAATCGGAATTCCGACCCCAAAAATGTCGTAAGTCGGAATTCCGCCCATCCCTGCTGTGTATCGGTGCTCGAAGTAGGGTTGGACGGGACCGGTACCAGGACGGGACTTTTTGAAAGCTGAAAGTGCCGGTCCCGCCGGGACCGGGCCCCCCCGAAATGAAATTTGAGAAAAAAAAACAAGAGGGGGGACCCTATTGTTTTACACTTTTACAACTTTTTGGCCAATTTTCTTAACAAATTGCCATCAAAAATCAAAAAAATTTTCCCGGCGGCGCCTATCGGTACCGCCGGGCCGCTCCTGGCGCTCAAATGGGTATGCCATCTGAGCGCGGCGCTCAGATGGATCAATTCCCCCCTCCGAAATTTTTTTCTAGCTACTGTAAGGATTTGTGTGTTCCGCTGGTTGGAAGCGAACGGTTAAAACGCCTATGGCGGGGGCAAAAGATCATCCATAAAGAAGAAGCAAAATGGGACGCCCCGGTAGCTCAGTTGGAAGAGCTGCCCACGGATTGGGTGGAGGACGTGGGTTCGAGTCCCACCCGGGGCTAACATTTTGCCTATTCTTTACTCTACGTCCCTGCCTCCCGGTAACAAATTCCGCCGCCGAACGCTTAAAACATTTAAAATAAAAATCTGCTCTATTTATTTACCATTAAAACACTGTCCATTGTGTTCGATAATCAATCCATTGGACCAAAACAGCGAAAGGTCCCGGTGACACGCAAGCGGATCCCAACGATTTTGGGCAATCAGTGCTAAAAATATTTAAAAAAATGAAATTCCATATACATTTTTGGGCCTCAATTATTTACAACGAATTAATCTGTTTAGAATTAAAAAAATTATTGCCAAATGTTAATAAAATACGATTATTATCATCATTTACTGGAATTAAATACCATTTCCTTTTGTCAAGAAAAAAATTCTCGAACATAAACCGGAGCTTGCTCTATGCAAACCGGTTTAAAACAGACAAACCGACTTCGGGAAATCAAAGTTAAAAGATATTGCATATTTAAACGACGTTATTTATGTGTTTCAACATGTTCAAATGCCTATAAAAATGCACAAGCCCCAACTATATCAAAGCCTACCATCACTGGGCAATTTGGTCACGGTCCGTCGCTTAGTTGGGAATTGCAGCGGGTACTGCTCGGGCAGTTCGGCGTTCGGATGACAATGGTACAGCAACACGCTCATCATCTGCTTACGTGTCAGCACTCCGGACGGAACTGTCAAAAGCACAATTCAATCCCAAATTTTGGAGTTATTGGAGTTAAAATGGTATTTTTAAATTCAAAATTGTGTCAAATCCAATAGAAGATGCTACCAATATTCTCAGAAAACTCCTCTTTTGGAATGAGCGGAAAACGAATTTTGAAAAGTGCCGGGCCGAGCATTGCGCGTCTATTCCCCACCGAACAATCATTCCCAATTTGACGGCATTTTTCGTCCGCCCAGCGAAGTGCCTAATTTTAAAAAAAGTTAAAAACCATTTTAATTTGTTTCATTAATTTATAAATTTACGGCATCCCAAATTGCAATTTCTTCGCTGATCATCAACTCGTCACGGTCCAAAATCTCGCACAATGATTTTTGATCAATTTGCAAAAACGCTTCCGAGAGGATCAAAGCGTCCGCATTCATATCGATATGCTCCAAACAACGGCGAGCAAAGTCCCGAAATTTAATTAAACTGTTTTATATTTAATATTTATATATTATTACTAGAGGCCGGATTTTTAGAGACTAAAACCCCCCTAAAATAGGGACTTAAAAGCCCAAAAAGTGGTAAAATAGGGCCTAAAAATGTGCTAAACTGACTAAATCCAGTCAATTTTTGTGTGAAAACCTTTAAAATCCATCTCAAAAGTCGAAATAGGGATTTAATTCAAAAATTTTTCAAAATTAATGCTATTTCCGGGCTTCTCTCGTCAAACTCTGTTCGCAAAAAAACATGTAAACCCCTAAAAAGCCGGTCTCTAATTAATACAGTTCATAGCGGCGATCAAAATCCCGAAATAATAAAATAATTAATCGTGGTTGTTTAAAAAAAGACATTAAAATTTATTTAAATTTTTTATTGATTTTTTTGGTTACAATTCCCCCCCCCCCCACCTCTTCTCCAAGAAAGCGAGTCTGGGCAAACGCGAAGAAAATATTGTTCAGTTCCGATATGGGAAAGTTCAGACATGAATTGATCAGTTCAGGAAGATCATATTTTTTAGCTTAAATTCAAAATTTTAATGGAAAATGTAAAAAAAAATCAAAAAATTTTATGACCCGCATAAAGCACAGCGATTGCATTGTCCCCGTTCAGCCCGCTCAAATCGTCCGCATAAATGAAGCTGAGCATCGCCTTGAACGCCCCCACCTCCACGTCGGGCACCTCCACCGGTTTACTCCCTTCCGAAGGGTCTAAAAAATTCTTTATCAAAAAATTTTCAATTTTTAAAATTATTTTTTCTGCTTACCGGCATTTCGGGCATCAAAAAGGAACATTGCCTCAAAAACGTCGGAGGCCGCCAACAGAATCTGTGAATGTGCTGCCAGAAGCTTAACAAAATAAAAAAGTTGAAATATATTAATTTAAGTAATAATTGAAATGTACAATAATTAATAAAAGCTAATTGAAAAAATATCATTAATTAAAGTAATAAATTAAGTGATTCACTATTTTTCAGAACTTGCCTCCTTTTCGTCTGCTCCCCCCACCCAAAAGTAAACGTCCGCCCCATTGCCCGTGTCCAGCAAATGCTTCATACGGCCGACCGAAGAATTTGGTTTTGGCATTTCACGAAATTATATTTTTAAAAGTGTCTGGCAAAAAATATTGAATTTAATCTTTAGTCTTTAACCCGGAAAAATTCAATAAAAATTGAAAATTCTCCTCTAAAAACCGAGACTTGTTTAATTTGCAAGTCCTAAAGATTTAATTTTTCTAGACTAAATAATGCAGGCTTAAAAATCGGATATTTTCCCAAGAAAAAAAGGAGTGAGGAATCTAACTGATTGAAAGTCGGATTTGTTTTAACTGCGAAAGTATAAAGTGATCAAAAAAGGGGTCGATGTCGAAGAGGACAAATATTTGAGGTGTTGAAAACGTCATAATATTATGCACGGCATTTGCGTGTTGTCTAACCAATCAATAAATAATCGTTGATGCGAAAATGAATGATGGGAGGTCAGAGAAGCAAAATTGCAGTGTTGGGCGACGGAACGAATCCAAATTATAAATTTTGGCTTCATATTTTGTACCCAAAGCGAATGCATAAAAGCGACAATTTATCCAAAAAATTAAAGTTAACCAAACAAATTCAAACGCAAAAAAAAACGAAAATGTGTTTAAAAAAAAGAAAATGCCAAATTTTGTTATTAAATATTAACTCATCGAAAACCAAATCTTTTTTCAGTTTCTTTTAAATCTCATCGGCGACGTTGAATTTGAAGTTTGGCCCAAAGTTCGCTTCGATTTTGGTGCCAGGAAAGAGCAGCGTAACACACGGAAACAAATCGAAAGATTCGACGAATAAATTGGCCGTGTCTGAAAACGATTAAAAGCAATTAAAATGTAAAGCATTTGCCGACAAAGAGTTGGGGATGCTCGAGACTTGAAATTTACCGAGACTCGAGACCGAAAAATGACCCCGAGACACAAAAAAACCGAGAAATTTTACGACTCGAGACTCTTGATCAGCCCTAACTTAAGAATAAATTTTGCTCCTTTATTGCCGCTCTTTTTTGTTTTCTTTCTCTCACCCAAACGGCGTCCATTTTTTGTGTAAATTATTTGGCGTGTTGCCAAATTGACGCCGCTGCCGACGACGTCGCCTTTGGCAAATTTGGGCTTTCCTTCACTGTAAGCGCGACGAGCAAACAATTAATCATTAGGTATCGGATTTATATGGATGGACTAAAAAATGTGATATATTTTGACCAGCATGAATTAAACCCCCCTAAAATATTGACAAAAACTCCAAAAAGTGCCAAAATGTTGACTAGAAAATGAGATGAAGCAAGCTGAACAAACTTTGCGCGAAAGAAACTGTGAAACCTGGACTGAAGTGTCACCGTTCACTTTTCAGTCCCAACCGGTAAAAATCGGTAAATTTATCGGTTTACACCGTCACCGGCCCGCCCAAGTCATTTACCGCGGTAATTTGCCGGTTTTCCGGTAAAAATTTTAATATTTATACTTATTTTCGAATTCAAAATATCAGATTTTAGGGCCAAAAATCAGTAAAAATGTGTGTGTTTTTCATCATATGTTCTTTCCAACAACAATTTTTCTCAACATTAGGTTCAAAAATTAGGGAAATTGAAAATTTTTTTTAACAATTCGGGGGTTTGAAATTGCAGCTTTTCACATGGATTTTCGAAAATATTGCCAATTTTCAAATTTTTTAAAAATACTAGTTTTTTTGAGAATTTACGCCGAGCTGAAATCTGTAATAGTGTTGTCACTCCGACCCCGACCCCGCAAATTTAGACCATTTTTCGGGGTTTTCCCCGACCCCGACACTTCTAACCCCGAAAAAACCCGACCCCGCAATGCTCAACCCCGCACGCGGGGTGACAACCCTAATCTGTAATACTGCAGTTTGTCCCCTCCATTTGAAAAAATAGAATTTTCCAGAAGTCGATAAAAAGATGTTTTATAGGGACGGAGGACGATTCGTTCACCCCCGATTCGTTCTCTTTACCCCGGTTCGTTCCCCTTAATAAAAAAGACAGAAAACCTCTAAATTCGTACAAAACTCTAGCGTAGAACACGATTCCGGGTTTCAAAGGCGATATTCGCGATCACGATCGCGATCACGATTCCCATCCCTGGTCCTTACATCCATATTAAAGCTTCTCACAACTTTAAAAAAAAAAAAATTTTCTTCGAAAATTTTCTTGTTTTTTTTGAAAAAAAGTCTTGTTTTTCGACCAATGAGGGTCCTGGGTTCGACATATTCAAAAAAGAAACCCCGATTCGCGTTCTGCGCATGAGTCATTATTAAAGGGAACGAATCGGCCGGGAACGAATCGTCTTTTTACCGTTTTATAGGGGTATTCAGAGACGTAGATCCGACTCTAAAACATTCATTTCGAACAAGTTCGAAGCCCGGACCCAAATTCGAACAATTTTTCAAAATTCTAAATTTTCCAAAAATCAATGCTAGCCTCAAAATCATTCAAAACGCATGAATTCGATCATTATTTGCTTTTTCGTTGTAATTTTATGCGTTTTGAATGGTTTTGAGCTAAAATTAATTTATGGAAAATTTAGAATTTTCGAAAAATTGTACGAATTTGGGCAAATAAAAAAATTTTAGGGAAAATTCCGATCTTTGGGGGGGGGGTGGATTTTTGGTCAAAGAAAAGGTCATTTTTTAGGTGGTGCATTTTTGGTTTGAAAACTTTTCATGATTTTTAAGGGTACACACTTTTGTTTTTATTGGATTTTTATTAAGAAATTTTCTGGAAAATGCTTATAATATGAATTTATTATGGAAAAATGACGAAATATTGATTTAAATTGATTAAAAAGTCGCTGTAATTCTAACAATTTTTTTAACGCTATTTCCGGGCTTCTTTCAGGAAAAATTCCGGCACTGATGAAAGACATGTTTGTACCGGGCGTTAATTTCCGCTATGGAGGTTCGTATGTGCCTGGGCCTTAGAATTGTTCCTAATGGGCGATGCTCATTAGCATTCGGAGCCTCTGCAAAATAATCGATTAATCAATTACATAAATTTAATTAAATTTCTTTTAAAGTTTCCTTACGTTGTTGGATTCCCACAAACTGATTTGTCGTCGAATTATTCGAAGCGTGAGGGTCTGAATTAAAATGTTTTTTTAAATATATATACTCACAAAATACTAATGATCAATTTCATAAATTTTAATTAAATTTCTTTTAAAGTTTCCTTACTTTGGATCAGAGCATATCGAAACTCAAAGTTTTTTTTCCGACGAAACGAAACGAAAAAAATTGTGTGTTTTCAATTAACGAAACGCGAAACGAAACGGCTAAAATTCTACGAAACGAAACGAAATTTTACTGAAATCGTGGGGTAAATTTGAGAAAAAATCCCGGAGGGCTTGGAAAAAATTTTCTGCAAAAAACCGTCATGAGAGGGATGAATAGCCCACAAAATTCTCTACAAAAGCCAAAAAAGCGCTAAGCTCTGAAACTTTTCTCCGATAAGCGGGGGCGTCATGTGCAATCTTGTGCAGCGACCGTCTGCAGGGGGTACTGTAAGTACAATAATTTTTGAATTTGTATAAATCGTGATTTCTAAATTGAAATACAAGTTTTTATTTGCCTTATGATTTAAAAAGCCGGAGAAAGTCGCAAAGCTTACAAATTAGCGGGTTTTTGGCTTGGTAGAGAATTTTGTGGGCTATTCATCCCTCATGAAGCTTTTTTGGAGAAAATTTTTTCCAAGCCCTCAAGGATTTTTTTCTTAAAATGACCCCCCCCCCCATTTTCAGTGTATTTCGGGGTTTCCGGATCTCCCTCCATGAAGGAGGTGTTGTAGCAACATGGTCCAATTACCTTTTTTGATCAGTATCAAAAGTTATGCATGCATGAATTTTTGTTTGGATTTTGGGTCTCACTAATTTTGCTCACCACTGTGGCGCCGCCGGGAAAAATTTTAAAAAAATTAAACAAGATTTGTTAAGAAAATTGGTCTAAAAATTACGAATGTTGCAAATCAAAAGGGTACCCCCTATGATTTTGTCCAACCAAAATAAAATGAAAAACTTGTGAATTGTGATCTAAAAGGTTTTTAAAAAATTGGAAAAACTAAAAGAATTATGAAATTTCGATCACCTCTGCTTTGTATCCGCACACAATTTCTTAACATCGAATTATTCGAAGCGTGAGTGGCTGAATTAAAATTTTGTTAAATATATTCCCACAAAAATACGAATGTATTAAATCGATAATCAATTTAATAAATTTAATTAAATATCTTTTAAAGTTGCCTTACTTTGGATCCCCAATGATTTGTCGTCGAATTATTCGAAGCGTCAGCGTCTGAATTAAAATTTTNAATTTAATTAAATATCTTTTAAAGTTGCCTTACTTTGGATCCCCAATGATTTGTCGTCGAATTATTCGAAGCGTCAGCGTCTGAATTAAAATTTTTTAAAATATATTCCCACAAAATACAAATGTTTATTTTCCACATAATGTTGTTGGTTGATTGATTCAAATTTTGGACCGAAAGCCGGGAATCAGGTTTACAAAATCCCGGATTTTAAACGAGAAAAACCCCCCGGGGGCTTCTTATTGTGAAATCCACCATTTTCAGGTTCTTAATCTGGCTGCCCCATTTTTCTTTTAAAAAAACAAGCTCTACTTTTATTTATCTATACATATTCAATAATGTACGGTTATTTGATTATTCAAATTATTGTTTAAATAAACCTATATAAAATTTAAAAATCAGGACTTGGCTTTACGAGGATTTAATTGACGAAAGGTTCGCCTAATTATATCAACGATTATGTG
>MEIZ01000232.1:73766-94399 GCA_001723225.1 Globodera ellingtonae | reverse complement strand
TATATTATATAAATATGTTAATCTTCTGATCAAAAAATTTTCAATATATTAAAAGCTCAAACTGTTTGCCTAAGAGACGGGGAATTTGCGAATTCAGAACAAATTTTTTGGTTAAAATTACCTTTTCCATTTATTTTATCATTTAATACGGCAATTGATTCCCTTTAATTAATTAATTTAAATTTTAAATACAATTTGTAAGGATTATGCTTAAAAAACAGAGTTGGACACCGGTACTGAACTGAAATTTCCATTTTGGGACTGCAATTTGGCCAAAATTCCTTCAAAACTCCCTTATAATGGTCCCGGGTTCTTACCCGTTATTTTTTATTTCCCACCTTTTCGAGCTCTTTCTTCGAATTGTTTCCCAATTCATCCATTTTTTTCTTCTGATTTTTGTTCTGTTCTTCAATAAACTGCCCCAAAAAGTTGTTCAGTTTCTCGTCACGTTCATTGAATTGCTAAAAAGTTGTATAAACTTGAACACGACCCCTTTAAACTTGCTTTTTGATCAGCTTTTTGTTGTTCAGCATAATCCGTTTGCTTTTGATCAAGTCCATTAAGTTTGTCCAGCAATGCTTTCTGATCACTTTGCAATACTCTAATTACCCACTCTTCTAGGAGGAGGTTGAAAATAATTACCCATCGGTAATTAAAAGAGTGAATACGCTAAACGCCTAACAAATGAGCTCATGGTGGCTTAAGCCTAAGCCTAAGCCACCATGGCCAATCATTTTTTTCTCTTTATTTTTGTCCCCTAGTCCTGGTCACTGTTTCTACTTTAAACCCACTTGATCAATCGTTGCCTTCAGTGCTTTTTGATCAGCTTTTTGTTGTTCAGCATAAGCCGTTTGCTTCTGCTCAAGTGCATTAAGTCTGTCTAGCAATGCTTTCTGATCACTTTGCAACTCCATGTTCTGTTGCCTCAATTCCGAGACGACCATCGTTTGGACAGAGTTCAGCCGTAAGAGTTCTTCCTGATCATTCTTTTGATTCTGTTTCAAGTCGCTGATCGTTGTTTGGACTTGGGAAAACTGATCAATGGAAACAAGCTTCTGCTGGTCCTCATTTAACCAGCCAATTTTGTCATTGATTTCCTATTGGCTCTGTTGCTGTTTGTTCTGATACTCCTCCATCTTTATGTGCAGAGCCTTGTGATCTTCCAGCAGTTTTTGATATTCCAAAGCGACCTTCGCTTCTATCGTCTTCTGAACAACAAACCTTTATTCTTTATAATTTCACAATTTAAATTTTGTAATTGGATAAATTATCAATTTATTAATCAAATTCATTTTTCAAAAATTCAAAGTCGCCACCTCGTCAATCTTTGCGCGATGTTCCTCTTGATCAGCTTTCTGCTTACGTTCCAACTCATCGATCTTTGCTTGATCCGGACTGTTGCCAATTTTCTCTTGTTGGTTCTGTTGCTGCTTCAATTTGTGCATGTCCATCATCTCTCCTACAGTCATGCATTTGCAAGCATTTAGCTGTTTCTGATGTGCCAACTCGGCGCGGAGTTCCTTCTGAACAAATAAATGCCAAAAAAAATTATTTTTGTTAGAATAAATATTTACATTTTCTTCTTTTGTGTTCTTCAATTCTTCCTTGTACTGCTTCAATTCCAGTTCCATGTCTTCAATTTTGTTTCGGTTGCCCAAAGTGTCGGCATCCACAACTTATGAAAACATTTTTAAGCTAAATGTTTCTCAAAAGTGTTATTTTTCAAAATAAATATAATTTAAAAAATTGCTTTTTTTTTACTTTTTCCAAATTCTTCGGAAGGGTCCAAATTGGCGCAGGTTAGCCACAAAAGTTCTGTAAACATTGACAATTATTTAATAAATATTAATAAAATCGATGATTTTTACCCTGATCAGTGGTTGTGTCGCCACCTGATTGATTCAGTTGAAATTGACATATTCATTTACTACAAAATTTAATAAAATTGGTTTTAATTAATTATTTAATGGAAAACATAAAGCTAAATACAAAAATCAAAGAATTTTTAGCTTATTCGCAAAAAATGAAAATATTTATTTATAGACTAAAAGTTGGGATTATCTTCAAAATATTTGAATAGACTTTTTCTTTGGGCAAAATGGTGACCACAAAAACGGGGGGATGGTCGCTTTCGTTGTTGGGAATTTATCTCCATAAATTTGAATGTTTTATTCGCTCTCAGCAAAATGTTGACCCCGCGAATTGTGAGAAAAGATTTCAAAAGTTACGATTAATAAAAATTGGTAATTATTTTTTGAGTGAATTTAATGCATTTTTTATGAAAAGCTGGCTTTAATTCTGATGAATTCAGTTATTATGTACATATATTCTCAGCACCAACCGCCCAATTTCTTTTTAGAATTTAACCATTTTTATTACGAAAAATGGCACTTTTGAGCTTGATAATTAATAAAAGCAACTTTCTGAAGCTGTATAATAATCTTTTTTAAAAATTTAATACGCTTATTGGTAAAAAGGTCCCCTTTCCCAGGAAATTGCCCATTTAGGGCGGGATGGCTATCGCAAGCTTACAAAAAACAATTCCGGAATTATAGACATTTAATAAATATATACAAATTTTTAATTAAAAATAAAAAAGATAAAAAAAGAAAACATTTTTTAAACAAATGAATATTTAACCGTTTTGAAATTTCCGCCCCATTTTCTTGTTCAATGGGTGGCGGAATGTTGAACGACTCGAAGAAGGTATGCAGGGCGTCATCCTGCTCGCCGTTGGATGTACGTCTCGGACGGAGCTGGTTGGTGTGGAAACGTCCCGACCGTCCGCCGGAGAAGGTGACATCGTAGATGACTCCTGTGCGGTTTGATATTTTCCCGTGCCGCCAATTCTGGGAAATTCGATATCGGGCGAAAACCTTTTCGTCTATCGTAAATTCTCTTGGCTTTGTCCCGAATCTTTTGTTGAACCGGCCTTCCATTTCCTCATTTCGCTCAATCGGCGGAGGTGGTGGCGGTTTCAACAAGTCGAAAGTGGTGCGGATTTTCGTTCGAGACATTTCCGCAGGGGATTCCCCATTGAGCGAATCGCATGGAGTCGTACGGTAGCTGACGAAAAATGTCTCGATACGGTGCTCCGGTGGGATCGTTCGAGTCTGTACGGTTGAGTCTGGAACAGTTGAGTCTAGGAAAGTTGAGTGTGGGACGGTTGAGTCTGGTGAACAGTTGAGTCTGTACGGTTGAGTCTGGGACGGTTGAGTCTGGTGAACAGTTGAGTCTGTACGGTTGAGTCTGGTTAAAAGGAAAAAGTTTCTAATTGATTGTCCTACTAATTAAAATCCAAGCAACATATGATTAAAAAAATATATAAAAAATTGAAAGCAAAACAAACATAACTTCAACAGCAAAAAAATGAAGTAAAACAATCATTTCAATAATTTTCATGTTATACACCTGAACTTAGGCTCAGGCCTAAACCTAGAATTCGCCAGAATTTGGTGTTCTGGAAAGCCAGCTGGACCAGAATTAGGTTGTTCTGAAAACCCACAATGGATCAGAATTTGGTTGTTCTGAAAGAAAGCAAGAACCAGAATTTGTTGTTTGATGTTCCGGAAGGGCAGATAAACCCGAATTGGTTTACTGGAAAGTCAGCATTAAACTGCACAAAACCCCTTGCCTTTCCTGAAATCCAAAACATTGCACTACATCAATCATTTGCACACTAAATCACTTGCATTTACTAGCAACGAAGTCCTTAAGCGCTTTGCGCTTTTTCCCATCAACACCCCCATCAAAGCGAAAATTGATTTTTGAAAAAATTTCAAAAAATCATAGATGTTGAGATCATGTATTAGATGATGTGATATGATTAATCTGATGGCCCATTTGTGATTAGCCACCTCAATAACCCCGAGTATTCTTAGAATTACATAAACCTTCATTTAAAAAAAGACCAATGTTCTTTAAGGTTACCGTATTCGATGTTTTCCCGGTAGTAGCAAACGCACACAACCATTCTCTTCCGATCTGATGCTTTAATCACCCCATAATTGTTTACATTGAGCCGGTGATTCGATGTCTTGCAAATTGAAATATAGTAAGCCTAAAGCTTGAAATAAATAATTCAATTTTTGCTTTACATACTTTACTTTCACTCCGTTTAACATTTTTCGAATTCTTTCTACATTGGGTGGTTATATATGCC
This sequence comes from Globodera ellingtonae, assembly GCA_001723225.1. Lineage (NCBI taxonomy): Eukaryota > Metazoa > Nematoda > Chromadorea > Rhabditida > Heteroderidae > Globodera > Globodera ellingtonae. The sequence continues at coordinate 90,237 of MEIZ01000232.1, read as the reverse complement.
TCTTCTCCTCCGTTGGTTGATTATTGTATGATTGTACATATCTTGTCGGATTAGTTTTTTTTGCTTTTGGCTTTTTTAATTTAACTGCCGAAGCAGAAGAGTTGGCACAAATGTGACGGAAGGGAATTGTTTTATTTAATGAGCAAAGTCGTCGGTTTCGCATTGACGTGCTCGCTTCATACATTGGGCTCACAAATCAGAATCATTCATATAAAAAAAAATGTAAACATGGCAACGGAGGAGAAGAGCTGCTTAAAAATGTTACCTAATTCATAATTAACAGGGCTGCTACTTTTAGGCACAAAAAATTGCAAAATAGGCGCCTAAATAGGCACAAAAAAGTTCTAAAATAGGCATGAAATAGGCACAAAAATCCTCAAATAGGCACAAAAATAGGCAAATAAAATTTTTTACCGAAGGTTTTAACAAACAAAAAAAAGAAAAAATAAGCGATCATTTCTGCTTATTGCAGTTACAAATCAAAATTTTTTCGATACTTTCCGGCGTAAAGCTCATCCGAATTTGTTTACAAACACGATTTGGACCATGACATAACCACGTGAGATGTATGAGATTCGGGTGGAAGAGTTTGAGGCCCTAAATTTAATTTTTGTTAATTCAGGTAGCTTTTGCTTTTATTTTTGGCATTTTTTGCAAAATATCTTAAAATCCTYAAAAAAGTCGCCAAAAATGTCGAAATAGGCATTAAATAMGCACAAAAATGTCGAAATAGGCACAAATAGGCATTAGGCACAAAAACCCCAAAATAGGCATAAATAGGCATTATAAAGTCCACTCTAGAAGCTCCAAATAAAGCTAAAAACATGTTTTTCGTGCTTAATTCACTGTGCCAAGTTCGCAGAAAAAATAGGCATTTGCCTAAAAGTAGCAGCCCTGATAATTAATCACGCGTTCGAAATGTACTAGCACTTTTTTCTACAGGTTTTCGTATTTTTTTTTGTCAAAATGCGGGAAATTTAACTTTCATTCTTGTTGAAATTATTAAATTTAGTGATGGATTTGTTCTTTTTCCGTCGAGCTGAGTACGAACGGCTCTACAACTGCACGGGGCTGGAGATTAACTCGATTGCAATGGAGCGTCGGCGATTTGTGCCGGAGTCAATCGCTGTTTGCGTGTTGTGCGCCATTTATTATGTGAGATGGTCTACTGATCGTGGCCTGATCTTGAATTTGATCAAATACTAAGGTTCTGTACATGCCGTGCATTTACTCCATTTGGAAGCATATGCGAGACAACTCCTGCTACAAGTTGCTTTTCTACATCGGCATCATTGATTTGGCCGCAATGTGGATGCCCGGCTTTTTCTGCGGTTGGGCCAATCTGCGCGGTGCCGTTTTCTGCTCCTATCCGACACTGATGTATTTTGTGGGAATCCCAGGAATAGGTTTGAAAAGTTTTGTGAAAATGGCCTTTTATTTTTCTTTTAAGCTCTCTGGGGTGCCGAAACTACTGCTGATTTGGTAAATTTGTCACCGCTTTTAAATGAATTTAAATGCCTATGGCTTAAAGATTTTGGCATTGAATCGCTGTCTCGATATCGTCTCCCCCCGTTTCTCGCGCATTTTGTTCTCGGGCCCCCGCACATCGCTTTGGATCACCGGCTGCTCCCTTTACGCCCTTTATTGGGCTATATTCATGAAGCCCGTCGTGTACAGCAGCATTTACTTCGCCTGGGTCTTCTACCCATTTGGTGACTATCTCGTCGGTGATGAACAACACGAGGAGGTGATCAGAACGACTCTACTCTAAGCCTAACGCACAAAGCTAAAAAAATTTTGTGCTCAAGCAACTATATGTACTAAAATATGTTATTCGATGGGGGGGGCTACTAATAGAGGAAATACGGTATCTCCTTCACTTTTCCGAAATTCCCACAATTAAAGTACGAACACTGGCTGCACAGAGCACATAACACTGTCGTAGCATTTCTGAGCCCGCTTATTTATCTGATATTTGTCGCCAAACTTTTTTACGACGTTCGAAAGAGCCGCCGTCAGTTTGGCGTTGTCGTCTCCGAAATGGACGCAGTGCAAATTCGGGTCATTGTTTTTGATCACTTTTAAACAGAACCTTGATTTGTAAATATTTCGCTTGGTTTAGATCTTTACCCAAGTGTTTGGGATCTCCCTGATGAACACTTTGACCTGCTTTTTTTGCTTTTTCTTACAAAACTACGAACCCCCTCAGTGGATGGTCACACTTGCCGAATTTGCTTGGTCAAAAACACTTAATAGATTCTTTAAATTTTTTTTGATTTAGGTTACACGTACATGGTATCGGCAATTATTTCTTGTTTTTATTTAACTAATCTTGTTTATCCCAAGGATTGCCTCCGGTCTTTTATTTGGCGTTTAATAAAACCATACGCGAGGATTGCCGTCTGATTTTCGTGAAACTGTTCCAGAGTCACCGTATAGGCCACATAGGCGGGGTTACTGTAGTTCGACCGATAATAAAACTGGCGAACGGAACTTCTCTCAACTGTGAGTCTGCAAAGATTATGCACCAGGAGCTCCAACAACACATTTAATTTTACATTTGCAACACAACCATTAGAATTGAATAAGTTAAGGCACCAGAAGTGGAAACAATCAAATGATTTAAAATGCTGAAAGTGAGCGTCTTCGCGCGTCGGCCGGACTTATTCTAAATGATCTGGGGAAGAGCTTGCGCCTGGAAAGAACCTTCACATCATAATCTCACAATGAATTTCGATTATGAATGGGTAAATTGAATTTGTTGTTGAGTACTGACGTGCAAACAGCATCACCCAAATTCCGCCATGAAAAAGAACCGGGGGTCTACATGCATATGTACCAACAGAAATGTTTTATTTGAAAATGCTTTTTAGTTCTCTGACTCGATGGTAGAGCTTTATTTCTGCTGTTTCGTTCCCGATTGCGCGAGGCCATCAGATTCTAATGTACTGTTGTACTTTTTTGATGGTCTGGTCCCTCTGCGACTCTTGGACTATGTCTCCAAATTTTATGGGAAGTACAGCCAAGGCACCGACAAAAATGTGTTCAATCTCCGAATCGACACCAGTTGAAGCGATGACCCGATCATCTTCGCTTTTGGTTTTGGCTATGAGTCTTGACTGAGCGTCGGCTTGCCCAAAGTCTTTGGTGAACACTTTTCCACATTTATTCTGAACCCCCATTCTTTAAATCGCTCAAACACACTCTCCAGATGGTTGGTGTGATCGGTAACGCTTTGGCTGACGATAATTAGGTCGTCCAGGTAAGCGGTCGCGAAATCAAGGGCAGCTAACATCTGATCCATTATTGATTGGAACAGTACGTGTATTGGCCAAAATTGGACGCCGAAATTGAACAATTGGTTTAAAATTGTCAACCCTGCCAAGATGCAAAGGCCCCGACAAAGGCTAACCTGCAGTCATGGCCAAAGGCGACATGGCAACGAGTACACATCGACTATGCAGGACCATTCTTCGGCAAAGATTACTTAATAATTGTCGACGCATTTGCAAAATACTCGGAAGTTTTTGAAATGCCGTCCAAGTCGACAGCAGCCACAATCGAGAAACTTCGCTAACTTTGTGGTCGCCATGGTCTGCCGGAGATGTTGGTGTGTGATAATGGCACACAATTCGCCAGTCTTGAATTTGCGAATTTTACAGCAACCAATGGAATTGACTATCGATTTTCGGCGCCGCACAACCCGATGTCGAATCGCCACGCCGAAAGATTTGTCGACTTGTTCAAGAGAATGTTCCGAAAAATAAAAGGGTAGGGAGAACCGGAAGCGGATCGTTTGAGTCTGTACGGTTGAGTCTGGAATAGTTAAGTCTGGGAAAGTTGAGTCTGGGACGGTTGAGTCTGGGACGGTTGAGTCTGTGAACAGTTGAGTCTGTACGGTTGAGTCTGGTTAAAAGGAAAAAAGGGTTTTTAAATGAGTGTCCTAAAAATTAAAATTCAAACAACATATGCGTATATAACTTTCTTAACTCCAAAGTGAAAGCAAAACAAAGAACAAACTGCTCAAAATACCTAAATTTTTAAGCTGATAGAATGCAGCAGTCAATAAAAACGAAACCTCAAAAAATTTTCCATTTTTTCAGTGAATTTCATTTTTTCACTGTATAGAATAGCCTTTAAGCCTAGGCTTAGGCTTAAGCCTAAACTAAACTTACATAATAAATAATTAAAATTCGACTTCACTCTAAGCCTAACGCCCGAAACCGTAAAAATTTTTTGGCGGAAACCACTTTGAAGCAAGTTTCGAAACCGGGACCGAAGTGTCTTTTTCAGTGAGGACTCAGTTGTCCAATGATTAAAAATGGAAAAAAGAACTCATATAGGCTTTCAAAATTACGAATTTGTCAATAGGAAATACAAATTGACAATTTAAAACAGTTTTTTAATCGGTTGAAATTTTTGAAAATTAAGGAAAAAACGACTTTTGAGTAACAAAAGCCGGATATAATATTGTTTGTGGAAAGTGCCTAAAATATTGAATTTTTTTCAAAAAATTTTCGTAAAAATTCCTAAAATATTAATTTATTATGGAAAAATGGCGAAATATTGATTGATTCTCAAAAAAAAAAAACCAAAATTTGACTTATTTTGGCTAAAATTCACTTTAATTCTAAATTTTTTTGAAATGAATGCAATTTCTTCCGGACTTCTTTCGTCAAACCCTGTTCGCTAAAAACGTGGAAATCCGGACTCTTGTTATAGTATAAATGCTGACAAACCCATATGGAAGCCCTTTTGGTCAAATTTGTGGAAATTATTCTAAAAATTGTTAAAATGATTTTATTTTTGCACTAATAACAAATTTATGACACTTATATAGAACGAACGGAGTTTTGAATTTTTCAATCAATTTGTTAAAAAATATGCTAGCAAATTTTTTGAATTAGGAATGTAGAGCCCCCCCCCCCCGGTGACATTTTTTAAATTTGATCTGGTTTGTTAAGAAAATGATCCAAAATTCATAATTTTTCATTTCTGATTAAGCATAATAACGCAAATAAATGAGTTGTTGAGCAAAAAATAATTTACAAATTTTAATGTATTTTCTTAAAAATGAAATTTTTTTCTCTGCTGCTGCTGCTGATGACAGGACGTTCATCGATCGATGTGGAAACTTTACCAATGGCTTTCTGAATTGATTTTTCCTGATCAGTGATTGGATTGGCGCGATTCAATGGGTTTTTGTTGAAAATTGGCATAGATTAGCAAGGGAGCCGGAGCTGATCTGTGAAGTTTACCCAAGATCAGTTGGACTGACTTTAACCGCATTCCCTCAGGCAATGCCATTTGCCCCGTTCATTCCGTCGGTGGCATTTTGTTTTCAAAATTTGTCTGATTTGGTTTTTGTGTCATTTTATTTTGCAAATTTGCTGAGAATTTTCCGAGACTCGATTCTGAATTTTTGTTGAAATTGAAAATCCAACAATTTTAAATAATAATAATTGTTGTTGATCATTCAATCGTTCGTCAATCTGTAAAGTGAATTCTGCGCAATTGGACCGTAATTGCCAATGCAATTTATTTTGATTTAATACATCCATTTTCACAAAAAAAAGTGTTGAAATTTTTTCTGTTGATAGTATAGGACAAACCGGGTGCGCAGGGCTTTAAAACCAAGTTTTCAAAATTTAATCAAATTCTGTAAAATATTACTTAAAATAAACCGGGTCGTATCAAGAAAAAACCAGTTAATCGGTTACGAAATCATAAACCGGGGGTATTGTCCTACCCTATTTCGAAGAATACCCTTTATAGGAAAGTTGGAAAATCCAAAAATTGAGTTGTTACTAATCGTGACAACGATCAGAACCCATTCGAAAAACTAAAACAATTTTTCGATAGGGTGCGTTGAAGTCCAAATTACTCTCGCGCCTGACTCTCTCTCTCTCTCTCCATTTAGCACACTATTTCTTCAAAGAATAAAATGCTCAAGAATTTTTTTATATGAGAATCGAACCGAAAAAATCCCGGTACTACGGTTCGGAACCGCCAAATGCTAATTTTTAAGGGCATTCATGAATAAGGATATTTTCAATTTTTAAGATTGAGGGTCCATTTTCAAGGACTGTCCTTGCCATTCAAGGACATATCGCAGCCCTGATAATTTTGTCGACAGTAAATCCTATTATTTTAAACATATTTTGGTTGGTTTTTTGATCAGAAAAAATCATTTTGATACAAAAAAAGGTAAGAAATAGAGTGCGGCAAAACCGGATTTGCGGATCCCGCTGCGGGATTACAAATCAAAATCTCGTGCGGGATCGGATTTGCGGGATTAATCCCGCAAATCCCGCAATCCCGCAAATCCCGCATTTTAAATTTGCGGGATCCCGCGCGGGATTGCGGGATTTTTAAATTTTACCAAAAAAATCAAAACACCTTTCAAACTGGACCGAATTGTTCAATTTGTATCATTTAGCTCTTATTTATCCAAGACTACTTGTAACTAGGACCGGGACCGGGATTTTTGGGGAAAACCGGGATTGGGATTAACCGAGATTGACAATGGGGGGATTTTTTTTTTTGTAATGGTCAAGGGTGAACCAAATTTTTTTTATTATTCAAAAATGTCTTCCTCATTGTCTTCAACTTCGATTGCCTCAGCATCAAATTTTTTGAGAATTCTGGCTTCATTTCTGCTGCTGGGGCTGAGGAAGAGGTCGGCGGTGCCGATAGGCACCCCGGGGAAAATTTTTGGGATTTTTACTCAATTTGTTAAGAGTTTGAACAGTCGGGGGTTGAACCCACAGCCACAACACTTCCGACATACATCAATACCCACTACACCAGACGATATTTTCCGTTTCATCAAAAATCCCATTTTTATTACCCCACTTGTGTAATTTGTGAGCATCGAGTCTTTTTAAATTTAAAGATTTGGCAAAACGTCAATGCTAATTTTGAATAAACTAGCATTATTCACTAACAATTTTCAATCCCGCAAATCCCGCACCTAATTTGCGGATCCCGCTGCGGGATTACAAATCAAAATCGCGTGCGGGATCGGATTTGCGGGATTAATCCCGCAAATCGCAAAAAATGCGGGATTGCGGCGCGGGATCCCGCAAAATCCCGCGCGGGATCAATCCCGCGCCGCACTCTAGTAAGAAATGCCGTGCCAAACCGATTCCCGTTCCCATACCCGTTTTCAATGAAATATTTTCAATTTTCATATAAATTCTTATACCTTTTATTCTGTGAAGAAATAGTGTGTTAAAATGAGAGAAAGTGAGAGTAGGCGACGAGAGTAATTTGAATATCAGCGCACCCTATCTAAAAATTGTTTTACTTTTTCCCTAAGAAGTCAGAAAAATGCAGGAAGCGTTGACCGAGGGAGGGCGTAGTTTACGAGTCAATTTTTGGACAATGTCCGGCCGAAAGGTCGGACTTAAGTCTGTAAGTTTTATTTACAAAATTTGTCTGATAAACTTATTGCTTTATTTGCAAATGTGAAAATATTGGGAGTAATTCTTTATTGAAAAACGGCTAGCGGCTTAAGTCCAACCTTTCGGTCGGACAGCCCAAAAATTTTAGATTACCTCCCTTGCCCACCTTTAGCGGTCAACGCACCAGGCATTTTTCTGATTTCTTAAGGAAAAATTAATACAATTTTTAGATAGGGTGCGTTGATGTACAAATTACTCTCGTCGCCTCACGCTCTCTCTTTTAGCACACTATTTCTCCAAATAGATGGCTTTTTCGTGAGAGATCATTACAGAATTCTGAGCTTAAAGATTTGAAAAATGGCTTTTTTAATACAAATTCTAATGAGGAAGAAGCCCAGAACTGTGAAAACATTAATTTAATAAAGAGCGCTAATTTTTTGTTTATTTAAAAATTTTGAATGTTTTTGTTAACAAAAAAATTTAAACGATTTTTCTTAACTGCCGCCAATGGGATAATTTGAAACATTTTACCAGTTAAAATTTGTTACATTATTTTCTACATTATTATTTATCCCGGAAACTTTTTACGATCTCATTAATTATCAGAAAATTATATTTATCCATTCATATTTCCACATGACATTCAGAAATTCGACATTCGGACGATTCGACGTTCGGACCGGTAGCCATTTTTCCAAAGCGAATGCATAAAAGCGACAATTTATCCAAAAAAAGTTAACCAAACAAATTCAAACGCAAAAAAAAAACGAAAATATGTTTAAAAAGAAGAAAATGCCAAATTTTGTTATTAAATATTAACTCATCGAAAACCAAATCTTTTTTCAGTTTCTTTTAAAACTCATCGGTGACGTTGAATTTGAAGTTTGGCCCAAAGTTCGCTTCGATTTTGGTGCCAGGAAAGAGCAGCGTAACACACGGAAACAAATCGAAAGATTCGACGAATAAATTGGCCGTGTCTGAAAATGGTTAAAAGTTAATTAAATGTAAAGAATTTGCCGACAAAGAGTTGGGGCTGCTCGAGACTTGAAATTTACCCAGACTCGAGACCGAAAAATGACCCCGAGACTCAAAAAAATAGAAAAATTTTCAGAACTCGAGACTCTTGAGCATCCCTAAATTGTTTAAGAATAAATTTTGCCCTTGTTTTTAAGCTTTCTTTCTCTCACCCAAACGGCGTCCATTTTTTGTGTAAATTATTTGGCGTGTTGCCAAATTGACGCCGCAGCCGACGACGTCGCCTTTGGCAAATTTGGGCTTTCCTTCGCTGTGGGCGCGACGAGCAAACAATTGGCGCCAAGCATTGTGACCCGAAAAAGTGCCATTGCCCGAAAAAGTGCCATTGCCCGAAAAGGTGCCATTGCTTCCGTACGCGTAAGGGGAGCCGCCGCCTCCATAATGACCATGCCACGGCATCCCCCAGTCCATTGGGGATTTACCAGCCCTAAAAGTCACAAAATGTTTTTATCAAACAACAAAAAGTTGGGGACTAAATTGGAATTAAGCGAGGATCGAAGACTGAAATTCCCATTTTGGGACTGAAAATTTGGTTCTGCTTTTTCATAAATGGCCCAGTTTTTATAATTCTTTATTTTTGTCTATAGTTCCGTTTTTTTGAACAAACATTTTTGGTCCCGATCAAAAATGTGGCGGGCTCAAATAATTGATTAAAAATGTGACGGGCTGATCACATTGATCAAAAATGTAACTCCCAAATCAAACATTTTTACCCACCCAAAAGCACCGGTTGGAACATTATAATAATCAGTGCGATGACGACGGTCTTCAATGGCATTATGACCAGCAAAAATGCCGCAGCTTCCGTATGCGTAGGTGCCTTTGTATTGTCCAACGCAACCGTCCAATGGCATTTGTTTGGTTGCCAGTCCGACGAACACATCGCTAAACATAACAAAGAAAACTCAACTTTTGTGATCATTATTTAAAATGTACATTTAAAACATTTTTAGTTTAATATTAATTAATTGAACAAATTCTCCCAAACACTTACTGCACATCTTTGCTGATGATCGCCACTTCAAAGTAAAAAATGCCAAAATGATTTTTAGGAATTGGCCATTTAGCGAGCACAGAGCTGTCTCTTATACACATCTAGATGTGTATAAGAGACAGTTTGAGTACCGTCAATTTGAAATTAATGAAATTGAGTCAAATTAAACAAATTCCGCCGCCGAACGCTTAAAACATTTAAAATAAAATTGTACTTTATTTATTTACCATTAAAACACTGTCCATTGTGTTCGATAATCAATCCATTGGACCAAAACAGCGAAAGGTCCCGGTGACACGCAAGCGGATCCCAACGATTTTGGGGAATCAGTCCTAAAAATATTTTTTAAATTAAAATGTGAACAATTTATTTTTTGAATTTTCATAATATTTTATCTGATATTTAAATGCAAAAAATTTCGAAGCGAATTTTTGAATTAATAATTAAATTTAGCCCGCATCTTTTGGGGTGCATTTTGGTCCAAGAAAAGTTCTTTTCAGGGGTGCCTTTTAAGTTTAAAAAATAGACATTTTGGGCCTCCATTCTTTACAACAAATTCTCATCTGTTTAAATTTAAGAAAAATTATTGAAAAATGTTAACAAAAAGATGTACAATTAATATTATTATTATCATTAGGTAGAAATTGGCAATTAAAATGTTACCGCTCATTTTGCGATTGAATTCCATTTGGTCATTCTTTTGAGCTTGTTCCAACTCGTCCAGCTTTGCCTGCACTTGCGAAAACTGTTCAACAGAAACTGAAAACGAAAAAGAATTAATAAAAAAATGTTCAAAATTATCACAAAATTCCAAAAATTTGGCCAAAAATCTCAAATTGCTTTACCCTGCTCTTTCTGTGCCACGGTCAATGCGGCAACCAACTGCTGCAACTCGACAATTTGGGCACAAAGTTCATTTTGGTTGTTGTCCTGGCGATGCGTCTGATCGATCGGTTCCTGCTGTTGTTCCTGCTCCAACTCTGCAACATTCGCTTGGAAAGCCTGCAGAGAAAGTAGGTACTGAAGTGTCCAATTTTGGGACTGAATTTACCCGTTTAAAATCCGGCTTTCCCCAAAATGCCTGTCCCGGCCTACTCTAGTTTAGTTTAAACCAGGGGGTGCCAACAAAAATTTTGGCAAAATAAGGACAGGGAAGGACAACAATAAGATTTTGCTGCCAAACATAAGGACAATTTATCAAATGTTTATAAGGACATTTAAAATTTATAAGATCCAAGACTCTCCAAATAAGGACAAATCTTATAAATAAGGACAGTTGGCACCCCAAGTTTAAATATTTTTGTTTACAATTGACAAACATTGGCACTTTTTTAAATGCCATTATCCAATTCCAACAAAACACTACCAATTCGTCCGGATTTTCGAGTCCACCGTCGTCCTGATCTGCTGCACTTGACCCATCAACATTATTATTATTCTTTTCATTTTCGTTTTCGGTGTCCAAATTGTCAGCGGCATCGTTCATTTCTGAAAATCGAAAAAAATTTAAAATTAATTTTGTGGTTCGGATAGAATGATTTTCGCAGTTTTGTATTCATTAATAGGGTTAAAAACTCATATTCTGCACATTTTTAAGCATTTTATTAACGGATTTAACTTTTTTATTATTATAAAATGAATTTTATTTGACTTTTTTACCATTTCCGTGCGTCACAAAATCGAAACTGTTGGCACTTGAGGCTAGCGAATTCGCTCTCTGTCGTCGCTCCAAATCGGCAATTCTGGCACGCAAAAGTCGCATTTGCTCAGCCGGCTCCTTGTGGAAATAAAACGTCCACAAAATTTCTGAAAATTATATAAATTTAAAAAGCAAATTAACAAACAAAATTTAGGGTATTTAACTGAAAATTTATATAAATTTCAAACGCAAATTAATAAACAAAATTTGGAGTATTTAAATCCTTACCCATAGCTTCTTCGTGCGTGAGTTCTGGTGTTAATCCGGTAGACATGATAAAATAAACTTATTTTATTGACGTACAATTCTATAACACAAAAAAAAAAGAATAATTCGCAATATTTTTAGTGTTATTATCAGTTTTAAATAGGAATGGGGTTCGGGGATCGAAGTTTTCGGGGGTTGGTGGGTGTCGGGGACGGGGTCGGGGAAACCCCCCAAAAATAACCGACATTTGCGAGGTCGGAGTTTTTCGGGGGTGGCACTGTCGGGGTCGGGGTTACCCAAATCAGTCGGGGATGGGATTCGGGGTTAGAAGTGTCGGGGTCGGGGAAAATCCCAAAAATGGCCTAAATTTGCGGGGTCTGGGAAGGGGTTCAATTGTTTAGTCTAAAAAAAGTAAAATCTTTAATATTTATTTAAAACTCTCCAAAGTGATTTTTGAATGATACCAATTTTTGAATGATAACAAATGTAATGTCTCAATGTGTGGTTGGGTTATTCTTATTTATAGAGAAGATATTATATTTCTGATTTGCTTGGAGCAAAATGGTGACCCAACCCAAGCCAATAAACGGAGGAGAGACGACCGGCAGACCGACGGACGGCTCAAAAAGTTGTGATGGGAATTAATAAATATTAAATAAATAAATGTCAATTTGAATTTTCTGTACTTTGGTCAAAAAAGGACATAAAGTCAATTTAAATTTTCTGTACTTTGGTCAAAAAAGGACATAAAGTCAATTTGAATTTTTGTGTAATTTGGTCAAAAAGGGCATAAAGGCAATTTGAATTTTGTGTAATTTGGTCAAAAAATGACATAAAATGCGATAGGGAAAATGTAAAAATGACAAATACGCCGTTGTATACCCACTAACAAAAACTTTTTTCGACTTTTAAGAAATTTTATTTTTTTCGACGTTTCGTGGCTTCGACATTATGTGGGGCAGCGATTAAATAGAGCATTTCTAAATTTGATTTTTTTTATGTTTTTCAAATCTTTAAGCTATTGTAAGAATTCTCATCAAACCCGCAATTTATTTGAAGAAATAGTGTGCCGAAAGGAGAGAGAGAGAGAGAGTCAGGCGACGAGAGTAATTTGGACGTCAACGCACCCTATCTAAAAATTGTTTTAATTTTTGCTTAAGAAATCAGAAATTGAACGATGCGTTGACGGATCGTACGTCGGGTGCTAACAAATCAATTTTTGGACTGTCAAACCTAAAGGTTAGACTTAAAAAGGTTTTCAACAAATAGTTATGTCCAGGCCTGGACACGGTTATAAATTTCCTTAACCGTAACCGCCCGTCCTCAAACACTTAGAAACGTTAACCGTCCGTAACCGCCCGTCTTAAAAATCTCATAACCGTTAACCGCCCGTAACCGCGACCTTTTAAAATTCCATAACCGTTAACCGCCCGCGGTTAGCCGCGGTTGCCGCATTATTTAAAAATTATTAAAGTTTTTCAGATTTCAAAAAATTGATTTTTCAAAACTAATTTTTTCAAATTGTGTTGTGTCGTCTTTTAAAATTCAATCAAAATTGATGTGTATTGAACCTAACAAGTGATTTTTATCAGATTTTGTCAATAAAACCATTTTTTAATTTTATAATCTTTCATGTTATTTTTCAATAACAGTCCTGAACCAAAAACACAGATTTAGAGCCAAAAACCAGACATTTTTTAAAATGGTTCAAAATAAAGTAAATATTGATTTTTTCGCATGAAATATGTGTTTTTAATCATATTTCTCTCCACCGACAATTTTTCTCAACAATTTGGGGTTGGAAAACCATGGATTTTCGAAAATTTTTGCCGATTTTCGATTTTAAATTTTTTTTTTTGTTGCAAATTCTGCTTTAGTAGGGGTGGGAGGTCGGCGGTGTCGATAGGCGCCGCCGAGGGAAAAAATCGAATATTTAACGACTTATGCTGAGAAAAATCGTCCGAATTTTAGGTAATTGAGTTATAAAATGAACTAATTATTTATGTAAATACTTAGAATTTTACTTTTTATAGCTAAAATTTTTGCAAAAAATTGTAAGAATACTAAAAAAGAGGGATATTAAAATATAAATCTTAAAATGATTACAGGGAAAGGGGCTAGAACCTCGACCAAATAAAATCGGTATAACAGTTTTACACACTAGGCCACTGGACAAATAATGTATTTTGGTGAAATGTGAATAAAAGTCAAAGAAATTAAAAGGCAGTCAAAAATAACGGATGCGACGGTTAACCGCGGTTTTAGTGGTCATAACCGTTAACCGACCGTACGTGACCTTATAAAATTCATAACCGTTAACCGCGGTTATCCGCGGGTAACCGCGGATAGCCGCGGTTACGGGTAACCGTGACCACGCCTGGTTATGTCACAATATCTTTTCATTTGCTAATACAAATCAAATTAGTATCAGACAAACTTTGAAAACAAAACTTAAAAAACAGACTTAAACAAATTGGCATTGTCTGCAATTGCGCTTAAGCAGAAAAATAATTTATATAACATTAAATTAAAAATAGTTTCTGAAAAGATTACAAAGCCAGGCGCCTCAAAAAGTGTGGACAAAAAAATCCGGGTCCGGGGTTCGAATTGATCGTAATGGAGGTCAGATTCGGATTCTACGCTCTTGTATACCTCACTAACAAAAACTTTTTATTTGATTTATTTCGACGTTTGTGTACAAGGGGCAGGATTTAATCTAATTTGTTTATTTTTCATTAGCTTTGTAAGAACTTCTCATCAAACCGCAATTTATTTAGAAGAAATATCGTGCTCAAAGAAAGAGAGAGAGAGTCAGGCGACGAGAGTAATTTGGACGTCAACGCACCCTATCTAAAAATTGTTTTAATTTTTGCTTAAGAAATCAGAAATTGCAACCGTGCGATCTGACATCTACGTTTAGATAACAATCAATTTTTGGACTGTCCAACCTAAAAGGTTGAGACTTAAAATGGTTTTCAATAAATAATCACGTCACAATTAAAAATGGTTTCAAAAATATTACAAAGCCAGGCGCCTCAAAAAGCGTGGCTAAAAAATCATTTCTAACCAAAAAAAGAAAGAATTAAATAACATTTCAAAACTTTTGTCTAACCGAGGCTTTCCAGTAATAAAAAGAGAGCTTCCGCCGGTCCGAGACCCCAAAAACGAGACATTTCTCGTGTCAAGACTCTCGAGCATCCCTATTGGCTGCTGCTGTTGTCCACTCTCTGTGCTTCTTTGAGTTTTGTTAAGAAATTTCGTAAAAATTTTCAAAACAAAATTATTTTCTTGAAAATCGAAAAGAAAAAAGGTGAAAATCGGAAATTGAAATTTCGATACAGCCCTAAGTTCCACCCGCCGGGCTTGTCATTTTGCCTATTTTTACTGACCGTAACTTTAGTGTGCTAAAAAGAGAGCAGCAGGCGACGAGAGTAATGACGTGGACGCACCCTACTAAAAAATGTTATCAATTTTTCCTTAAGAGTCAGAAACTCGAGACTCGATACCGAGACCGAGGCTCCCGAGACTCGATACCGAGAACTCTCCGAGACCGAACTTACCCCGAGACTCGATACCGAGACTCGAGACTCGATACCCCGAGACTCGATACCGAGACCGAGCTTGACCCCGAGACTCGATACCGAGACCGAGACTTGACCCCGAGACTCGATACCGAGACCGATACCCAAAAAACCCGAGACTTTTCTTGAGTCGATACTCGATACCGAGACTCTCGTGCAGCACTAGTACATACCTATCAGGGATGGGACCAATCGAAAAACCCATTTTGTGATGTAAATTTTTGAAAACATATGTCAAAGTGTTTACTTTTAATACCTTTGCATAGGTTTTTTAAAACTTTATGATAAAATCATATACTAATTGCTGGCCCACACCTGATCAGGGATGTACCCGGACCCGGAATCATCCTCCCAGGGGTAATCGGCCCCGGAGAATCCGGATCCGGTGACAGATCACGGATCCGGTGTCAGATCACGGATCCGGTGTCAGATCACGGATCCGGTGGTCAGATCACGGATCCGGTGTCAGATCACGGATCCGGTGTCAGATCACGGATCCGGTGTCAGATCACGGATCCGGTGTCAGATCACGGATCCGGTGTCAGATCACGGATCCGGTGTCAGATCACGGATCCGGTGTCAGATCACGGATCCGGTGTCAGATCACGGATCCGGTGTCAGATCACGGATCCGGATTCTCCGCGAACCGGAATCATGGGCCTTATTTTTGGCGATAGACGCGTAAACGTTGTATGTATGGTCCCGTACTTTAGTAATTAAAAAATTTCTCCATAAAACAAAAAGACTTAAATATAAATTTATTGGAAATTCAGAGACAATGAAAAAACAAATGAACAAAATGATTATTATAGGAAACATATTTACGAAACGTCAGCAATATTGATTTGGTGGCGAGCTGACATTTGCGGACGGACAAAGCAACGAAAAAAATATTATTTCATTTGGTATTCACAATTTAATTAAAATAATCGAAAAGATATTTACAAAATGTCAGGAATATTGATTTGGGTGAGATATTATTAAAGAATATGAATTATAAGAATGCCCATTCCAATTGGGGCCTGCCATTTATTACTTTCAATAATTTTTTGTAAACGCTAAAAATACTTATTAATATTGTAAAAATTTGAAAATTTTGAGAGAATCTTTAACACAAAAATTGTTGACAAATTTTTTCTTTTTTCTTTTTAAATTATTAAATTAATTGGAATTTGATATAAATGTTCCTAAACTCAGAGGTTATTTTGCTCAAATAAAATGGGAAAGTTTTGGCTTTTATTTTTGGTTTTATTCTTCTCAACAAATTTACTGGACAAAGCTGAAGCTGTAAAATTGGAGCTCAAAACATTTGACGAAATATTCGGAGAAGGCTGGTGGGACAAAGGTGAAGCTGAAGATTTGAAAACTCCGGCTCCAACAAACTTTGGACAAAATGTCCATCACCAAATCAACCGGCAGAACACCCAGCTTGGACAAATTGAACCCAATTCAACTGATCAGAATCCTCCTCTCACAGAGTCTGATCACTCTGGACAAATTGAACCCAATTCAACTGATCAGAATGCTCCTCTCACAGAGTCTGATCACT